>OMNN01030815.1:0-30237 GCA_900302755.1 Chromis chromis
TCCTAGATAGATATCTAGATAGATATCTAGATAGATAGATAGATAGATAGATAGACAGACAGACAGACAGACAGACAGACAGACAGACAGACAGACAGACAGACAGACAGACAGACAGACAGACAGACAGACAGACAGACAGACAGACAGACAGACAGATAGACAGACAGATAGACAGATAGATAGATAGATAGATAGATAGAAAGAAAAATGTTAAATTAGTAAATTCTTATGATAACTTGACCCATCAGTGTCAGTGTTAGTGGCAGGATTCCAAAACCAACTACTGAATGAAGCTTTAATTAGTTTAAAAAGTCTACATTCTCTCAGGTATTTAACATTTCATACTTTTTGGTGAAATCTTTTATACTGACATTCATTTACATATTGGAGCTGTTTATTACATTTCAGTATGTGGTCATAGTACTATTTACTGTTTACTTAATTGCAAGTTTTTGGACATTATGTGTGTAAAGTATAATATTACGGTGTTCACAGTGTAAGAAATCTGCTGAATGAATGATTTAACATTTTCCAAAAGGTCAAGGAAACAAAAAGGAGATGACTGTTAAGATGCTAATAAAAACTAATTTTAACTGATGAATTTGCTGGGTTTTGTTTTGTTTTTACATGATTGGATGTCTTCTCCCACAGAGTTATTGTTTTTTAATATAAAATTCTGTACATTTTTTGAATAGTGTTGTGTACTTTGCTTGGAAGATTTTATCTAAGTTTGTCTTCATTCAAATGTTAAAACTGATCTTGTGCTCGCTAGTTATTACTATAATAATAACTATAATAATAACTATAGTTTTCTTTTAAATTGCATCATTTGTATAATTGCAAACTACTTCCTTTGGCAGGTAGTAATTGCTCCCTTCCTTATACAGGAGGGGCTATAATGGAAAGGACAAAGCAGCACCATGGATCTGGTATCTGCGTTTCCACAGCAACGCCTATTAAATTACCTGGGAGGCGACAGGTGGTGGACTTTAAACGGAGGTGGAGGGTCAGGTGACTCAGCCAACACAAGACTGACTCCTTCCTGGAAAGAAACGAAGCAACTTCAGACATGGTAAGATCAGAAAATTGTTTTTATTGAGCTTTTTTGGTTGTTTTCTTATATAACTAGACAATTTTTGTGTATTTACCCAACAAGTGAAGCCACACTGTTGTCACTTTGCAGGCTAAATTCTTCACACCAGTTCAAATCAATGGTAAGAGAAGCTCACAGCACCTCATGCTTTTGATGACTATTCTATTATTTACTGATGTTTGAGGTGTTTTATTTGCACACAAGGATCAAATTCTGACCCTGTTTTGTCTCATGAGTTCCCCTGTAGTTATGTAAGTCTAAGAAAACCTGCTATGATAACTGTATGATGGATAATCTATACTGAAAATGTACTAATTACCACTAAAATATACCACATTGATGTTGTTTAATTCTTCCTATTTCCCTCGGCAGAGTTCAAAGAGTGCTTCTCCTTGTATGACAAGAAGCAAAAGGGCAAAATTCAGGCCAAAGACCTGATCACAGTTATGCGCTGCCTCGGCACAAGTCCCACGTTCAGTGAAATCGAAAGACATCTACAAGTTCAGAAAATCGGTAAAGTACCAAATTAAGTAAATCTAATTTGTTTGTTGGCCTGTCAAGGTTACAAAAACCTGATTAGAATGAGAATGAGAATGCATTAAATGTAATGTTTTAACAGCATGTGACAGCAGAGAACCTGTCATTCATAACTAGGCTGCTTCATTAATAAGGGAGACTATAACTGAATATCTCTCTATTTTCTTAATATTTTACTGTTATATTACTTTTATTGTCCTCTAAGGTCCAGATCTTAAAGTATTATTAATTACTGTTTTGCAGACACTGTTTCAGGTTAATCTGTGGCTGTCTTCTAACTTAGCCGCTAGCCGTTAGCGTAGTCTTAGCCACTGTAAAAGCAGTTAATTTCCTGGTTTGTGGCAACGGCTCGTGTTTCTTGTTCATTTTTTTCAGTCTCTACTTGAGAGACATTTCTGAGACCACAGAGTGAAACAGACAGAGAGAGGAGGCTGAATCAGACCTGAAGTAGCTCATTTAATTTATCAATTATCGGTCTATAAAAATACAGATACCGATAAACGTAAAAATGACGAAAATTGGCCACAATAATCGGTCTATCCCTAGTTTTTATAGATTTCTTATGTAGTTTAAAATCTAAAGCCTTCATAATGTGCACAACATACAGTAAGATAGACACTCAAGAAAAATGAAGAAAACTCCTCACATAAACCCATAAAGGAAGTAGTGGAAAAGCTGTAGGAAAAGCCACAAGGAAGGACTACATCTTCTGAAAACACATTTCCTTTTCTAAATGACATTGCCAACATATGTATCCCCAAACCACCCAGTCAATCTCACTGCATAGATTAAATTTAATGTACAGAACGGCTCAGACGTAATTTGTATGCCGTTTTCGTGTTCAGAAAAGACAGGTGAGCTGGACTTCTCTACGTTCCTGACCATGATGCACAGACAGATGCAGCAGGAGGATCCCAAGACGGAAATCCTGGAGGCCCTGAGGATGACGGACAAGCAGAAGAAGGGATACATTCTGGCATCTGAGCTGAGAGCCAAACTCACCAAGTTGGGAGAGAAACTCACGGACAAAGAAGGTAAATACTGTTGAATAAGTGAGGAGAGCTGAGATCTGCAGAACGAGTGAATGAAAGAGGAAGCTGAGGAGCTGCTGTGTTGATACTGGCAACGTTTTCATCCAAAAAAATCCAAAGTAAGCACATAGATGGAGTTACAGCACAAACATGATAAGAATCAAATTAAAAAAATGTATATAAATAAAAGCTCTTTTGTTAAATTGCACCCCCAAAAATATTTGGGGCTCAACTAAAAAAAGGCAAAGCAGCACTTTGCATCAATCTTTTGGAGTTCAACCAACAAACTATTGAGTTAGTGGAATTACCTTTTCCTCGGCAATCAAAGGGATTTGTCATTTTTATTAATTAATTGTCCTGGAATGTTAATACAAGGGAGGGGACTAGGAATCCTGAAGTCAAGGTGAAGAAAAATTTAAAAAAACTTAATTTAGTTACCTCAAATTAAAATTACATTTTCAATGAACTAACGCAGAAATTTGAGTTTTAATTAAGCATTATATTAAATTCATGCAATTACCGCCATTATTATGTCAACCCAACCCATCAAAATAATTTTTCAACCTTAAAAAGTTTATTTTATCAGTAAATTTGATTTCCCCCCCCCCCCTTACAACCATGCATTGAAGTAAATGTTGGGAATAGCTCCCTTGACTTTTATTTATTTAAGCAAAACAGGCATATTTGTCTATTAAATGGTCAGAAACAACAGGAAAATGCGTAGATTTAGCTCCCTGAGATGACTTATGTTGCGAATTGGTGCAATCTAAATAAAATAAAACTGAATTGAATTAAATAGATTTCTGTCAAATATGGAAAAACAGACTTTTTACCTTTACTATGTGCGGAACAATCTCCCTACTGTAAGACTGCAGTGAGAATGAAATGATAAAACAGAGGTGAAAAGGGGATTTGGAGGATTTTGGAATCAACCTGTTTATGCAAGATAAGACTATAAGTGATGTTTGTGCCTCTGAAATTACAATTTTCTCTACCTCAAGTGACAATAAGCCACAGTTGCGTCTTTTCCTCTCATGACATACATGTTGCTGTATTTTCCCACGGTGCTGTGAGCACTGCAAAGAAAGCAATCTTTGACTTGCTGACCGACGCAAGTCTTTAGAGCCGAGCTCAGTATCTCCGTTGGGAATTACAATCCACTACAGCCTACCAGCCTTCCCCCTTCCCAGCTGTCCCATAACCTCCCTAAGTACAACAGCTCAGAAACATCAGTCCTCACTCCCCTGTGAGGAAATAGATTTACTAACTCAGATGGTGCTGCACTGCACTGACTAAGACACAGATCCGGCAGATTTTTCTGGATTTGTTTCGCGAAAAGCTGCCAGAACTCAATGTAAATGTTTTGGCACATTTTACTAGGGTTTTGAATTTTTATTGCAATGAAATCATTCCAAAACAGCATTGAATTTCTGTTGCAGCATTTGCAGAAATGTGCTTATTTGCTGTTTGGTAGATGAGAAAATTGATACCACTCTCATATAGACACGCTATATGAGAGTATATAAGTGCAAGCTAATTTAGCTTAGCATAAAGAGAAGACACAGAGGGGAATAGCTGGCCTGGCTCTGACTACAAAATCTGCCAACCAGTCCCTATAAAGCTCACAACGTATTCTTTTTTTGTTCAATTTATACAAAAAACTAATTGTAAAAATGACAAATCATTATATTGGAGAAGTGTTTCTTGCTCAGGTTTTATTTCTTTGGAATCAGCTGTTACTTCGTGAGCTTTCAAAGTGTTTTTAAGTGATTTTGTGACCTTTTCAGAGAGCCAGGATTGCTGTTTCCCTTTGCTCCCAGTTTTTATGTCAAGCTAGCTGCACACTTAAAGGGGAGCATACCTATGTTCCCACAGCCCTATGTTCCCACATTTTTAAGATTTTTTTTTCAAAATTAGGCCCTATGTTCCCACAGTTCCCACATTTCTACCCCTGGTAGTTAGGGGTTCGCCACTCAGTCCCTCGGCTGGCGGTTTGAAGGAGAGAGCTAGCTTCCAAACTCTCTTGAGCTCAACACCGCTACTCCAACATGGGATTGCTGTGGAGTGACGAACCCTCATACCAAAATTAAACTCACCTCCATGAGTTAGTTCAATTTAGACAGAGCGCACATATAACTTTCTAGAATTCTTTAATGAACAGTACACATTCAAACAATCTAAATAAGTAATAAGTTTCACTATTTATGCAGTTCACTTAAAACTGGAAAGGCCTTTAGTACTTTTCAACCTTTTATGTGCCAGGAACAGGCAATCTGTAAGTGCTGTGACTGCTGTCCTTTGAAGACTGAACAATATTATCTGCGTTTTCCCTTCGTGTAAACGGGGTCTTAGAAATGTGAGCCATGTAGGAACATAGGGATGTGGGAACATAGGCCTGTGGGAACATAGGGCCTAATTTTCAAAATTTTCAGGGAAAAAAAAGTTCATACAAATGTGGGATTATAGGGCTGTGGGACTATTGGGCTGTGGGAACATAGGGCTGACCCCACTTTTCTCTGGTTATTTCTTTCAAACAAGCAAATTAATGTATTTTTCAAAATGAAAGTCAAATTATTCCTTTTGGCGCTACAGCCCAGAGTCTTTTATATTCTGTGCAGTTTAAGGACATGATGGATTCTCTGTTTTATTTGACATACGAACGCTGTTGTCTCATTTGATTTCTAAAGTAAGGCATCAAATATGAGCTGAAGGTTTGATGGAAGGACTTCTGCAGGCAGGCTGACATCTGTCTGAGTCTTTCAAAGCTGCATCACTGGCCTTACAGGAACAAAAATAAGTAACTCAAGGTTTTGTCAGTGAATGGTTGCTGTGTACGTAAAGCACTTTATATTTAAATGAAGCTCAGCTGCTTCTCAGTGGGGAGATGCCCATCAAGTTGTTGGATTCCTGAACTCCTGAAGCAGACAGCGAAGCCACTTGACTAAAGGAGCAGACAACAATGCTTTGAAGCTCTGCAACTCTTCACTGTAGATACTGTCTCACTGTTAATGCTACAATGCAGTTTGCCTAATCAGGACACTGAAACGATTAAATTAGATGCCAAAACTCAAGTACAGCTCAGATGAATGGAATCAGAATGAATAGAAATGAGACTGGAAATACATTTACAGGATTTGTCTTCCTTGTGTCAGTAAGCTATTCTCCACTGCAAGAACTTTTCCAGTTTTAAGTACTGCCCCTGTACAACCTCTTTCAGGGCCATTTATTATTGGGTCGGTACATTTGATCGGCCTTGAAACACAACTGTGCTGCTCTTGGTGCTGAATATACTCGGACAATACAAATGCTGATTGGTTCAATTCAGAGAGGACAAAGAGCACCATTTTTCTGCCTCTGTGACGTCCATGTCGTGTTTCAAACTTCTGTCAAACTTTGCCATCGCCAACATAAAATGCACCATATAGGCTGACATAATAAACCTCCATTTTTCTATTTTCTACATGCTCATAGACCTAGAGTTACTTTCATTAACCTCTATTTAGCGTATTCAAAGTTGATGCCATGTTGAAAGCTGTTGGACTGGAAACAGAAAGCCTGAAAGGGCCGATTACGGGGCTGTCTTCCTGTAAATGTTTGTCATCTCAAGCCTGCTTCAAGTTCCTGCAGTGGAAAGCCACCTAATGAAAGCTTCAACTGGCCATTCAATACAACAAATATTAGAACCCGACTGATAATGGCCTTCAAGAAATATATAATTATTGGCATATTTGTTGTCAAATATGCAGAAAATATGTTGAGGCAATTTAGAAATGATCATCACATACTTTGTCCAGCAGAGCAGCTCCACTGTTTACAATCCTCTAAGCACTGTGTGCAGCACATGCAGCAGAGTACACACTGCAGCTAAGCAGACTGTGGTGCCGAGTCAAGTGGTGTCTTTACTTACTCACTAGCTTGTAAAATACATTGCTGTAAAATCAATAAACAATTACCTAATTTTCCTTTTCCAATATAATTCTAATACATAACATACTGTATGTATGTATGTATGTATGTATGTATGTATGTATGTATGTAGGTATGTATGTATGTATGTAAAGAATATCTGCTGATATATTGATATCAGAAACCTTTACTCCATAAAAGTCAGCATTAGCTCCAAAATTCAGAATCAGTAAATGATGAATGCTAAATATCAATACTTTTTACTGAGGTAGCAATAAAACAATGTAAAAATACTGATTACAAGTAAAAGTCCAGCAAGTACAAAATTGAGAACATGTACCTAAAGTTTCAAAAAAGAAACTACGTCTAAAGCAACAATTATGGTTTCTGATGCATTAATTAACATTTTACAGTCAGTTTTAACTGCTTTAACTACAGTTTTGCAGTTTAATCAACAATTATACTGCAGACTGCATCTCAGAATACCATCAATGACAATAAGCATAGGTTTTAATTGTAAGATTTGGCTTTCTGGTATGGAATTAAGTTTTATTTATTATTAAATACATAAATATATAAATATTTCTATTAAATAAATCCTGAAATACATAAATAAGGCATTAAAGAGCCAAATAAATAAGAAAAAAAACATTATTCAAAGGTCTATTGCTGTTTACTTATGGGGACTTTTGCTTCCTAATGCCAGATGTATTTATTCATTTAATACTGAATACATTTCCACACTTGGTGGTTTTGGGGAAAAATTGCTCATTTTGACAAACTATTTTAGTTCCATTCATAAGCTTTTGAACTGAGTAGAAAACTTCGATAAAAGGGGAAAATGGTTTCATTTCTTGCTGTTGGTAGAGCATTTATGAGTTTCTGACAACTGCAGGAACAAGAAGCAGTCTTTCAGTCTGGCTCAGAACTGAGAATTACACTTTAAATTGGCTGTCAGTCAAAAACTCCCTCAAGCATTAATCGTCGCGGCAAACAAATGGGTTTTCAGGCGGTGTTCTTTCTTGTCAAGTCCACTTATACAGCTGTTTTCTGTGTCTTCCTCGTCTAGTGGATGAGCTCTTCAGAGAGGCCAATGTTAAGTCGAATGGGATCGTCAACTATGAGGAGTTCACCCAGATGGTGACACTGCCACCGGTCGATTACTGAACTTTTCAAGGAGGGAACAAACAAAAGCAACCTCAACAGCTACAGCTACAGCAAGAATGTGACTTTAAATACATTCAACTGGACGGTTGTAGTTGGCAGAGAAAAAAAATATTGTATTAAATCTGCTTGTTGTGAAATTTTGGTACAGCACAGTACAAAGTTTGAAAATATTCTCCCATGATTATTACCCTATTATATTTAATTAACACCTTCCTTCCTGTAGCTCTCTCCATAGCTTTTCTACATGACTGAACATATCGTAAATCTCTGCCGTATTGTAAATAATACTATATAATATGGTTTGGCATTTGAGCCAATTTTAAAACCAGTAAATCGCACTTTTACTTAAATTTGACCCTCTTAAACCCTGAAACCTTTGTGCTTGCTTCTGAGTGATGAATTAAACTTTTGATTTCATGGTTTAATTTCAACACATCAGTATTAAACTTCATAGGCTTGTATGATAAAAGTTGTGTTTGAATGAACAAACCTTTTCTGTCAGTTGGCTTAATATGAAAATGTCTGATTAAAAAAGTAAAAGTGCATTTACCTAAGTGAGGTCAAAGCTGAATTTTTCCTCTATGAAGACCACTGCCGACATGTTTTAACACGTTCTATACACAGTATGTAAATATCCATATTTGATGACTTATCACTAACTGGCTAAATTAAATGAGTACCTTTTCCTCCAGAATTGGAATTGTTGTTTTAATAGTTCATCAGAATTAAGTCTAAAGTAGGATTTTATTAGGAAATTGTATTTAGCCAACTGATTGCTTTGAAGAATATGTTTAATGGCTACCATGACTAAAACATGATGTCATTTTGACATAAGTGGTTGACCTTGTGCTTGGAACAAATGTAATAAAATGTACCATGACGAATCTTTAAAAAAAATCAAGTAAAGAAACACTCACATCAACAAACAAAACTGATAAAAAGGAAAATAAAGGCCTCATATGAAACATCATATTACAAATATGACGCATTCTTTGTTGCACCGCTCTCACAATTGAAGAGTTTAGCCTTAGTTTTATGCATGGCAGGAGTGACAAGCTTTATAATTTTCTAAATTGTCTTTGAATATAAGGGGTGTGCATGTCACATTTATAGGGTTTTTTTTTTTCCTCCAAAAACAAACACACACAAAAAAAATACTGAGCAAAGCATAGGGACAGAAATTTTGTAGCAAGAAAAGCAAGATAAGCAGAAGTGATAAATAATAACATTGTCTGCATTTTACATTCATGTACTTAAACTTACCTGTGCCTGTCCTACCATGGCATTTGGGGATCGACTGAGTATCAGTGTGGCTGATTATTGGATCCGACATTCAGCACCTTTTCAATTATTGATATGTTTTTTTTGTTTGTTTGTTTGTTTTTTAATGGATTCCCGATATATGAATTCAGAAATACGGTACTTTGGCTCTAATGCAGCCGCTTGTATCTGTAGCCACTCTGACTGGTTGCATTTTATGAGTAATAGCCAATCAACACTGAAGGATGAATGCTAAAAAGTTCTCTTAGCTAAACATATGTAAAATGTGAAAGGCACTTCAACAAAGCTTTGTGTTTTTCATTTCTGCTGCAAATATACGTATATCGGTTCTAAATGTCGTTCATCTATCTCCTTGATTGTAGTAATTGGATCGGTATGAACCCTAAAAAAAAAAAAATCAGTCTACCCCTTATACGTCAAAACATCTGCCGTAAAGAGGCGAGTAAACCCCACGTTCAATATATTGCTAATCTCAGCATATGGAAGGGGCAGCATAACATCAGGTAAATACTTGTGGACTACAAGTTACATTACATTGCCCTGCTTTAATAGCTTTTTCCTTTTATTAACTGGATTCAGGGAGCTTTACCAGAAACACATTTGCCAAACACAGTCGATCCTCATCAATCAAACCTGCTCTTTTGTAAAAGTGAAACGTAATATCTGCTACATGCATCAATGTGATGAGGAAACCGGAGACTTTTCGCCCGACACCTTAAATGATTTCCATGGCTTAGAGTTAGCATGGTGTCCCATAGCTTAGCTCCCTCATCCATCCAGACAGAAATTTCCTTTCACAAACCACAGGAGACAAATCCTAATGTTATTTGGTGCTTATTACCCAGCAGCATCCTTCAGTGGTAATCCCCGTGGCCTTATGGACGCCTGCTTTTTGCCTGGAATGATAAATTACCTGCCCATGGCAAAACCAACATATCACTTCAACATAGACACAGCTGAGCCATGACGATACTGGAATTAAACTTTGGTTTTGTGCCAGAGATGCATTTTATCTCTCTGGGCAGACGGAAGACATGTTTGGGAAATGAAAATATCCTCTAAGGTCCACAATCTGCTCCTGGAGAATAGATAAAAAGCTAATTTTTTACTTTTCCAGTGAGGTTTGCTAAGCTAACACTATGTGACCGAATCACAAAGCAGGATGCAGAATGCTACAAACGGTCGAGTTTCAGAGCGACATCATATGTGAGACATTCGAGCAGGCAGGGGGCAGCAAATAATCCAAAATGACGGTGATGAGATCAACATGGACAGTTGGTTTTGTGCCTGAAACTGCAGCAATTGCAAAAGTAACAAGCGGAAAATGTTAATTATTCCAAGAAGCTGCCTTTCTTCACCATTTACTTCCAAGGCAAATCAATTATAGAGAGGTTTTTGCCCTGTAAGGAAATTGTTTTAATCCCAACCTGGGACCTACAAATCCTTACCTGTTTAAAAAAAAATTCTTTTTCTGTATGTTTTTTTTTATATGGCTTTGTATTTCTTTGTTGCTTAGTTTGTGTTTAAATGTTACTTTTTAAAATATTAAAAAGTAATTATGAGAAGGACTTTCGAATTACACTTCTGCAGCAACAAACAACCCGTTTTACAATAAGACATGCCTCAGTTGTCTGTTTAGGAGCACACGTTGTTGCTACAGAGAAGAAAAATAAGCAGGCTTGCATTGTCTACTTCATAATTGTGTGTAACTGATCAATAAAGCTGATTAAATCTTTGTTGACACAGCATGCCAGGATGAAGCTTTGCCTGTTTACGCTGCAGTCAACTCTAATATATCAGCTTTTGCAACAATAAGGCACGTCTGGCTTACAGTGTCTCCAAAAAGTATTCATTCCCTTTGGAAGTTTTACCCTCTTAATGCTTTTTGACATTGAATCATGGTCAATTGATTCTGGAAAAAGAAAAACCGACTCATGTCAAAGTCAAAACAGATTTCTACAAAGTAATGCTGGTTAATTAAAATATAAAATGTGATCGCACAAGTATTCAACCACTTCAAGTCAGTATTTAGTAGATGCACCTTTGGCCCCAACGACAACATTAAGTCTGTCTGGACAGGTCTCAATCAGTCTTCCACATCTGGACACTGCAAATGTATCCCATTCTTCTGTGCAAAACTGTCAGGTTGCACAGGGATCATTCTCTTTGCTGTCTTTATTTCTGTATGTTTCAGGTCATTGTCTTGAAGGAAAACTGATCTTATACCAAGTGAGAGTTCTCTTGCAGACTGCATCAGGTTGTCTACCAAGATTTCCCTACAATTTGTTGCATTCATTTAACCCTCTACCCTTACAACCCTGTGGGGATGTTTGGTGTCCGTCAAACATAGAATCTCTTTTGATGGCCAAAAAGCTCAATCTTGTTCTCATCAGAACAAAGACCCTTTTTCCAGTTGACATCTGAGTCTGTCACAGGCCTTCTGGTGAACTCTTGTTGAGATTTAATATGAGCTTTTTTCATCAGAGGCCACTCTTTCATAAAGCTTTTACTGGTGGAGAACACGCAACAGTAGTTATAGATGCACAGTCTCTCCCATCTCAGCTCCTCAAAGCTTTTCAGAGTGGCCTCCCTCAGTCTCCCCAGGAGTACTGATTCACCACTAACTGGACTTTCCAGATGCAGGTGTTTTTACACTACAATCACTCGAGACAAAGTCACAGCACTCAGATGATCTCCATTTCACTAACTGTGTGACTTCCAGCACCAGTTGGCTGCACTTGTGTTGAATTAGGTCAGTCACTTTAAAGGGGGTGAAAACTTATGAAATTACTTATTTTACATTTCTTTATTTATATTTTCAATTACTTGACATTACTTTGTAGTCTTTTTTTGTGTGTAAATTCTTGACAAAAAAGCCAAATTAAGTTGACAGTGATTTAATGTTGAATAGCAATAAAATGGGAAAACGTACAAGGGGGCTGAAAACTTTTTACTGCCACTGTAAATAGCATCTGTTACATTTCAAGGAAAATGCTGAATTTTCATACATCTAGTGTTAAAAACAATAACAAGACCCAGTGTGTCAGAGCTTTAAACGTAGCAAACAAACAGCATACAAACATTACTTGTATCCAAGGGCTTCTGTGGTTTTAATCTGCCGTCTGTTGATTTTGGACATAAAGGGTAATTATGCTTCAAATGGACTGTTAGTTTTATCATTGCTTTTAGTATCTGTTTCTCAAAGGAATATTTGTCATGTTAGCTGTTAGCTAGAGCGGATAAATGTCTATGAAAAGTGGCATGTGGTAAAAAAAAAAAAAAGTTGGCAATGCAAAGATGTGTATATCTAAAGAATAAATGACCAGTTTTCTAATGAGCTTCTTTATTTCTAACCAGTGAAAAAGGCCATGTATTAGTTATTATAGTGTGGAAACTTGTTTCCTGCCCCCTGGCTGCATGCATGTCCTAGATGTGAAGGGGAGACACTTCAAAAGGGATGGTATGTAACTACTGAATACATGTCAGTGCAGCTGGAAACTTCAAAAAGTTTAATTCTGATTTTAATTGGCAAACCTGCCACAGTTATCACTAAACTCCTTATGGGCTGCATGAAGACCAAAAACTTAAAAGAAATAGCAACAGTAACCAAAGAGGGAGAAGCTTATCAGACAATCAACTGAAACCCGAAGACAATTACAGATTAATGTAATTTTGATCAATGAACATTATGAACATCACTGTAAAAAAAAACTTTAAAAAAAATCCCTTTATAGCATTGTTTCGAAAAACTTCTTACAAACACACCTTTTATATGTTGACATAATATATTTATACAACAGAAAATTTGAATTTTATTTTAATACACATGAATAGTCAATTACAACTCTGCATTACCAAATTATAACTTATGATTTCTGCCTGTGTGGGATGTAACTACACCGTAACCTGTCCCTGTATTGCTTGCCTGAAGGAAACATGTATGCACGTGTGGACTTTTTTCCCTTTTCTCCTTAAGGAAGTTCAATACAGTAAAAAGCTATATTGAAGACCTTCCATTTTTAAAATTGG
This sequence comes from Chromis chromis, assembly GCA_900302755.1. Taxonomy (NCBI): domain Eukaryota; kingdom Metazoa; phylum Chordata; class Actinopteri; family Pomacentridae; genus Chromis; species Chromis chromis. The sequence continues at coordinate 13,048 of OMNN01030815.1, forward strand.
ATGTTCAAGAGCATGAGAAAATACAGACAGATATGATGGAACTGCAGCTGCACTGAGAAGTCTGAGCTGCTTTTCAGTTTTGCTAAGAAGACTCTGAATTGCATCTTCCTTTCAGTGCCTCCAATTATTCTGAATGCAGGAACGAGCAGAAAGAATGAAATATCTGAACACGGATAAAAGAATGTGATGCTACTCTGTGAATTTCCTTCAATTTTGAACATTTTCACCAACGTTTAAAAAAAAAAAGTGTTCTGAAATCTTGATTTTGACTCACATTTCAATTAAAGTGGTTTAATAAAAGAAATTCTGTTATTAAATGACACTCAAGTAAAAAGGCACTGGGCCTGCCAATACCTGACCCAACCTGTGTGGAGCCTGTGCGGCCTCTAGCACCAAATATCTCCTGCAGCTTTTACTGTTCACATTTACATTTTACTTTGTGACTTTTACAAATGCGTGTGGTGAAGCCAAAGTGTGACAATACACAACTATTACTGTCACAACGACTTCAAAAAAGCTTTTTACAAGCTGCAGTAGACATTTAACAGTCCAACTGACCGTTTGCTAAAAACCCTCCCCCTAAACAGCGATTGTCAGATCATAGCTTTACAACTGACAGCTGGCAAACTGTCAGGCTTTGGATGTGAACAATGAATAGAGCAATTAATGTTCAGACCTGGTGGGTGGTCTCCAAAAAACTAAAGATCCACAAGCACAGTTGACTTAACTTAAGCTGCAAACCTTGGTATGTCAAGCTAACTATAGTAACCCAGCATTACTTCAGGGCAAAAGTTAGCATATCATTAGCTAACTACTCTACTGGTTGAGGTTACATATTATGCGACAAAGTCTTAATCATGACAAGCACATCCACTGTGTGAATGTCAGTCTGGCACAACACAAAATCAGAGTTTAGCCTAATGTAACAGTCCAGCAAACTCTGCTGTGTTACATTTGCTAAATTCATCGTTAGCTGATGTTTTGTAAGATTACAAGTAAAGACATACTGCTGGAAAAAACACAAACTTAAAGCATGAATCTCAGGCCTTGCCCATGTGTAGATGGGTATTTTTTAAGACGTAGATAGGGGGCAGCAAATATGGATGTCTGAGAAGGGATCTTATGACAAGTTTTATGGAAACATTTTGCATGGTAGAATTTAAGACTATTGTAAATGATGACACAGAGACTCACATTTGCTTCCTGATTGGTTCATGGCCATCATGACATGTCCTTTGTCCTCTCTATCATGTGATGTAACTCCTATAAGCAACCAACACTCTGCTTAATGTATACACCAGCAGACCAGCACAGGATATGTGTTTTGAGGTGTGTTATTGTGGATGGATATCATTTCTCAAACAATTCCATGATGTTTACCTGAATGGAGATCTTTTTAAAATGAAAATGTGTGGGTGTGGATGTCACCTAACTTGTTTGCATGTTACTTAAGCATCCAAACTATCATAAAAAGAAAATAAATGTTGGAACTTATCATTTGCCTCTTGAATAGTAAGGCAGGTAGATTCTGATGAGACTCCTGAGAATCAATCTTGCCAGGCTTCATGCTTTGATTCAGACTAGTTAATATCCTATGAGGATCTACTTGCAGCTATAGGCCTGTTTTAAGTGTGAAGACAGTCGACGTTATCCTGTAATGGATGCTGATAAACAGACAGTTCATCCAATCACCTGCCAAATATTTTCTTTTAAATACCTGCGCTTTCCACACAGTTTTCAAGTATTACTTCTGTGTAACACATCATTCAGCATGTCAGGTTGTTTGTTCTTACCATACATGTAATAAAAACTAAGCTTAATTAGTTGTTCTCTGCAATTTAAGAGCAATGCTGTTTCATTATTTCCATGTCTTCTGCATGAAACACCAACTGGTAATGATTCAGCTTTAAAACAAGTTAGCTTAAAATATGAAAAGTCAGCTTGAGGTTGTGTTTTTAAACAGCTCATGGAGTTAATGGTTGTAATTTCAGATGCTAAAATTGAGAACCTGCTTCTGTCTGAGATCAATGACCTGCTGATTCCAAAAATACTGAGAACTTTACCACTAAATCCACCACTGTTATTGTAAACTGTGTAAGTGCAATGCAAGACGTCTGTAGCAACAGTAATTAAAGGATAATTGCAGTTTATTTCAAACTGCTGTATTTCACATCAACGACTGGCACTTAGCACGTCTTTTGTAAAGATTTGCGTAATTAAGAAGTCACCAGAATCCGCGTACATCAGGACACAAAGTACAAGCTCCTTGCAGCTTTTGAAAATATGTGATTTACATAAATAGTTTTAAAAGTTTGTTTTCAAGTCTGACCGATTGTAAGAAACAGAAATCAGTCACATGGAATGGTAATTTTGCCAACTGCATCAGGGATCTGCTTCCGGGGATCGTTGCCAGCTGCTTTGTTTGTGGATATCTTGCTATTTAGCATGTATTCATGCTGGAGAAGTCGTAGCATAAAGGATGTGCAGCATATAAAATTAATCATTACTTATCATAATCACTTTAACTTATCGTATGTGGACCTGAGTGTTTGATATGGCTGTTGTTTTTCTTCCAGTTGATTTTAAGGAGATGAAACACCATCGCAAGGTTTATAAAAGCTACATTTGTTGTAGTGACACAGCTGGGATTCCTCTCATTCATGGACACATTGAAATTTCATCAAGTTTGACATCAGTAGGTCTCACCCTGCGCACCTCTATCCTTTGAGTCTCGTCCTCATTTGATTTAGCTCCTCCCCAGTATACTACATTTTCAATAAATACTGCAAAACACACCAAGCTAAAATAGCTTCCTCATAATAGTCCACAGAGTAATCTGACATTGCATTTAGCTGTTGAGTGTCCAGGAAATCAGCCACACACATGTAAATAAATGTACCTGTGATTAGGTCTAGTTGACCTGGATAGAGATGCCTAATGCAGATAGCAAAATGGCTATTGCTTGTGATGAATTTCTGTGCTTAAACAGGTCAGACATGAATACAAATAATTCATGTGAAAATCTTCTTTCTTCTCGGAAAGCTGAGGGTTCTTGTGCTTTCAGCCCCAATATTCACTGCTTTGTGTGACTCCTTGTTTTCTTGAATCTTTACAATGCAGGTGAAGAGTTTAAAATTAGCATGACCCACAGAGCTGCACCAGTCACATTAATCAGAAATAAAGCAGGTTGAAGTAAACTAGAATTATGTTTTCAGGAGACAGGTCTTAGCAAACGGTCAGTTATTTATAAAACACATGAATCATTTATGCACCACATATTTTTTGTTTCATTATTTTGTTTTAACCTGTACAGTTTTTGCTGCTGTCAAATTAAGAAAAAGCATTGTACCAACCATAAAGGTTAATGAGTGGTTTGTCTACATGTGTAATAATACATTAATAAGCTGGCTACATGGGTAGGACACCTTTCCCTCTTAGGTAACCTTCTACAAAAAGTCTTGAGCAATAAAACTAGTCAAATTGTGTAGTATAAAAAGTGCAAACAAATATTTACAATCTCACTGCTTTTGTTTGTTACATTCCCAAATAATTTCAGTTCTGCACATTTAACTCCACCAGCATGAAGAGTCTTGACTGATTTATAATAGGAGAAAATCAGGAGAGGGCTCAGACTTTAAATGATGATTTATGTTTCATCACGCAGTGGTACAATCAGTGTTCATGTTGCTGGTGATGTGAGTGGTTATTTAGCTGCACCTCAGTGGCGGGACGTGCTGCTGGAGCGGGAACGCTGGCTGCAGGTTCTGCAGCACTGTGACTGTACGTTGGGCAGGTGGCAGCGACCGAGCCAGCGGAGAGTCTGACAGAAACGAAACGTGAGGCGATCGCGCAGACAGACTGCTCCTGTAAAGGCGACAGAGATGGAGAGGTTACATACAGTCTTCACACACAAGGTTTGATTTATTACAGGGTGAATAACAGGCACCAAGTGAGACCTGACAGCATAACACAAGCTCTGAGGGTGTAACACTGACAGCTCCAACACACAACGTTCTGCTGAAGATTCACTTCGAGCTTGTAGCTGCCAAACACCCTTCTGGTTTTTATTCTGGTTTGTTTTGTGCATTCTTTTGTGATTACAGACAACTCGACAAGCAGATATAAACATAACCAGACAGCCTGAAACAGCACATGGCTCAAGAGGGGGAAAAAAATAAAATAAAATCTGTCAAAACTCTGATTAATAATTAGCAATGGTTCATTGGATAGGATTTCTTTAATTTGCAGTTCAGTGCTGCGAAATATAGTTTGACCTTGATTAAAAATTCAGAGATTCTCTTTGAGAAAGAGATATGGAGATGAACTCAGCAAACCGCCACGTGTGCTTTCATAAATGCTTTTCCTGGTACAATGCTGGTTCCTGGAAAAAAACTGTATTCTGTCTATTATCTGTTATAACTTAGTGAAAATCCATTTTATACAATATTGCTCATATACTTCTTTCTATATTTCAGTTAGTGGTTTTGCGGAGTGGAAATTTATTCATTAGAATTAACCATTACTTTCTTCCCTTGGCGACAAAGCGAGCCTCATATGGATGGTTAAATTATGTAAATAAAGAAGGTGCTGGCCATTATGTTAAAAGGAATAGAAGCACAGTAAGAAGCTGTATGAAATCCTTTTTAAAAATGCGATATCTGCTCCGATACAATGATGCAAATCGGAGTGCTTTAATTTGCTGCATGTATCATCAAACACAGCAGGATGAACTGTATTAAACAACTGTTAACACCCAGCTATTCAAGTGATAGAAGAAAAGTCTATATAGGAGCGCTTACTGGATTCAGAAGTTGTAAGTTATTCAAGTGAAAGAACAACTTTGACAAATTAACCTTTTGCAGCTTTAGATGTCATTTCTGTCAGTAGTAACTCATATAAAACAACTATTATTTTAATTATTTCTTTCAAAAGCATATTCCTAATCAATGATAGTGATGAGTATATTGAAGTGGAGAGCTCACATTCTTAAAAGACACAATAAAAGAATGCTCATGTGTACAGTCAAACCAACAGTCTGATGAGTCTTGAGGTATCTGCTCCTCATTATTAGTGGGGTCTGAGCCATGGGTTTGGTATGCCTAGGTTAAAGGTCAACTTTTAGGTCAAAGGTCAACTTTTAGGACAAAGGATGAACTGAAATAGGAGCTACATGCCTCTCTCCCCCTTTTTTAATTTGTATCATATGTTTAGTCTTGGTTTCACCAAATCAGCCACTATATAAGCATTGTTAGAGGCTATGTGGGTGCTGATTCATCTGGCAGAATCACGCCCGGACGTCTGAACTGTCTGTGATGCTGTACTTGCTTGAATAAACCTTTTAATATATAAACAAAATGGTATCATTTTGTTTATATCTAATCTGACAGTAGGCAAAAAATATAGCTCTTTTCTCTGCAAACTTCATTTTAAAGTTTAGCCAAAGTTAATATGAGGCTTCAGCAGTTTGAGTCAAGTGTGATTATGGGCCGTCTAAAATGTAAGTTGAAAGTCGTGATCCAATCTCATAATATTACATTGTGAAACTCATACTTTTATTTACGCCGTAGTGTCACAATTCATCAAGAATTCACTACATCATCTGACATGGTTCAAAAATGATAACGTAAACACACCAAGATTAATAACAATCACAATCTGAAGGCATCTTTAGTAGAGCTGCAAATAATAATTATTTTTATGGTCAATTTATGTGTTGATTATTTTCTCAATTAACCAAGAAAAATAGTTTTTTGGTCCATAAAATGGTGAATGTTTCTTATAGCCAAAGATGATGTCCTAAAATGTCTTGTTTTCTCCACAATTGAAAGATATAGAGTTTACTGACATAGAGGACAAAAGAAACCAGAAAATGTACATAATGAAGAAGCTGGAATCTAAGAATTTTCACTTTTTTCTCTTAAAAAAATACTCACACCAATTCACTGATTATCAGAATAGATGCTGACTAATTTAATAAGTGACATCTAATCAGTTAATCAATATAAATGGATAGGAACTGGCTGAGAGGCTGCCATGCAAGGAAGACTGACTCAACTAAAGTATACTGCTGATCACATGGACAAAGAAAAGGCCTGCTGGAGGAAAGTTCTGTGGTCCGATGAAACAAAAATTGAGCCATTTGGCCACAATGACCAGAAATATGTTTGGAGATCAGAAGGTGAGACCCCTCACCCCAAGACCACCAAACCTACCATCAAGCATGGTGGTGGCCAGTATGGAAGTGGTGCTTTACACACAAGTAAATGGAATAATGAAGGAGGAGGATTACCTCTACATTCTTCAGGAAAACCTAAAATAATCATTCAGAAGGTTGGATCTTGGATGGAGTTGGGTATCCAACAAGACAATGACCCCAAACACATATTAAAAATGGGAAAGAAATGGCTAAAACAGACTACAATTAAAGTTTTTGATGGTACTCCCTAAAGTAAACCCCATCAAGAACCTGTGGACTGAGATGAAGAAACAAGTGTGTTTAAGAAAGCCAACAAATTTAGTTGAACTGCACCAATTCTGTTAAGATGAGTCAAAGATACAACCAGAAGCTTGTGCACAGCAACCAAAAGCACCTAGTTGAGGTAAAAATAGTCAAAGGACATTTAATCAAATATGAGCATGGCTGTATGTATATTTTTGACCCAGCAGATTTTGTAATTTTTCCAGAAGACCTTAAATAAATCTTTACAAGTACCAAAATACATGTTTTTTTGTGACAAAGAGGCATGGGCTTCAATGATTACATCATAGAAAACTAAGAGTTGAAGGAGTCACTGGAAACTGGAAGACTGTCATGAAATACATGGTCTTTACAAGTATATATAAACGTTTGTTCTCAACTGTTTAAGTACTGTTTTCAGATAGACTAAAAAAGATGAAATTATCCTTTAAAAATGCAATTAGCACAAAGTCTAACCCTTGTGTCCAGCAGCTCCCTATTAGGCACATATCAAGTATGAAATTCAGGCATTCCCCTCGGAGGCAGATGATCAGTAAGGGCAGCAACAGATCCTCGTCTCCTGTAGATGAAATGACTCTCCACTATTTTTTAATATATTCCACACTTTAGCTCAGAATGTTTTGAGTTATCGAGAAAGAGCAAATGTTGCCATCCAATGTGTTTTGAAAAAGTAGCTGATGGACTTTCTACTACTTTCACACACTGAATGAACAAGAAAATGACACAACTCATCAAAACTCACTGTAAGAGGGAAACTACAATAAATGGCATTTCTACTCAGTAATGTATCCGTCAATCAGAAAGCATTTTGACTATCTGCTGGGTGCACTTTTAAAATCACAGCACTTAGCGGAAGCATGAAATTGAAAAAGCAGGCCAGACAGTGATATGTGCACAGGCTGTTCTTTGAAGCATTACACTTCATCAGGCGTTCCCTGTTTCAGAGCCCAGTGGTGCTGCTGTGTTCACTTCATTGACTGATCATTTGAGAGCACACCTAAGGGGGCAGGGGGCGAGTTAGTTTTACCACCTGTCCTCTAGTTTCCTACAAGCACCACTGTGAAGGTAGAAAAAAAAACTACCTACGCCTTCCTGTTGGATTCTTTGTTTTGGTAATGGCTTTAACAGGAGCTGTAAGCAAGACAGGTCAGCAATAAACCTCCTGAAAACTGTGATGCTGTGTGTTTGTGTATGTAGGAAAGAGACAGCTGAAAACCCTCTAAATCAAGAGGAATCCTTTCTTCTCAGGTGTTTTTACAGTCTGAATATGCAGTGTGACATTATCTTAATCAGATGAGATTATTTAAATGTATGTAAATCGGGAGTCCAGGAGCTGTAGGTGATTACAGGCAGCAGATGGCTGATGTTGAAGCATCTGTTTTACAAGAGATACTGAAAAGCAAACACTTATATTGCCAGAATTTAAAAAAAAAATCATCTACTTTACTGACTGTAAATATATTTTGAGATATCTAGTTTTGTACAAACCTGCACTGGGACGTAAGGATGGTGCGAGAGGCTAGAAATCATCAAAATCCTCAGGGTTCATCCTCTGAAGAGACTGAACAATAGTGTTGGACGAATAAAAGCATATCCTCAAAGTAAGAGAAAACCTGCAGCTGGCGGTGCAATGAAGGTAACAAGATAAAGGCTTTGCTGGCTGAAGCTGCAAAGTGTGCGAAGATATCAGTGATATATTTAAGCAGTCTGCAGCAGAGAGCAGTTGCTCTGTCATGCTTACATGCTCTGTGTTGTTAATTAGCTAAATGAATGTTAACCATGGAGATTCTGTGCTGGATTCCTGCTGCAGGTTTGAACATTTACAAGGTTTAACTGTCTGTGCAAAGACATTTAGAGAGGTTCACACTAATTTTTATTTTTTTTTCTAAATTGTAAATGGGTCAAATAAACTTGTTTGTTCATTTTCTTCATGACTACTCATCAATGCCTTTTCATAATATAGCCTATGAGGTATATGATATATGCTAACAAATCCAGGAATAAAAATTATTTGTAATACTTTTCCTGAACAAGATAGACTAAAGATGGAGGAGGAGGGAGCAGGAACTAAAAAACTAGCAGTGCACTACTGAATTTAAATTAGCACACAATACATCACTCGTGATCAAATTGGACTTCATTCAAGGTATTTATAGTTGCGTTACAATAAATGGAATGGATGTCACATATTTTACAATATTTTAAATTAATCTGACAATAAAAACAGGCTATTAGGTCAAATTAGGTGTCAGGTGGTTATTATAATATAATTCAATTTTGAATTTGTGCTTTCTGTACAAACAAACTCACTGTAAATTTATTTTAGCAGTGTTACAAATGTAATTCACTTCACTTCAATTACTGTATAATTTGTATTCTACAGTGGAATTAATGTAATGTACTGTCTTTATATAGTGTTGCCATTGTAAGCAACATTAACTGTGACTGTGGTTACCTGTAAATTACAACACTGTATTCTTTAAAACGGGAGACCACTGGTGTACACTGACGGACATATACAGTGAAATCTATTTTTCATTAATATTAATGATATAAAACTGAGATCTACCAGTTTGATATCATCTGTTTAACATTTAAAACTACATATTCCACTAAAACACCTAAAGCAATAAAGAATGAAGGATAAGGCCAGTTATGTTTTTATGGATTGGGAGCATTTATTCAAACGGAGCAATACATGACAATTTGTAGTCTATCAAATATATTTCAGAAACCAAAGAAAAATAATTCAACCTAAAAAAGGGTAAACAATGGCCTCTCTCAGGGCATTAGTGTAAAGTTGATAATATTCTTAGCTGCCTACATTAAGTTGCTGCTCTAAACAGCGTTTTGTTCAATTCACACTGTCAGTTTTTACAACAGCTTGCAGTTATCTTGTTTTCGGCTTCAAAAAAAGTATCAGATTTAACTGTTTTTAACTGGATTTTGGAAGAACAGAACACTACTTTTACAGGTTGGCTTTATTTTTGCAGCAATTTCTTACAGTGCTGGAAAATTACTTTAATCACTGTTCATTTAAGCCAAACACGAATAACACAAATTAACATATTGTTAATAGAGTTTTTGTGCATTAAATCACAGCCACTTGACAACAAACTACCGAGACAGTACAGTGGAAGGACTTTCAATCTCCCTTGTGTCCGTCTGCGCTCCAAAGATTGGTTGTACTTTTGAACACGGCCCCTACATATTGTCCTCCCCTTCTCACTGCTATTATATAAAGCATTTTTCAAAACTTCAGGGTGCAGAGTTTCCAATGTCACTCCGATCGCAGAGATTCCGTGACATTAAGTCGGGAACAAAGGTCCACAGCTGCAGCTCAATGCACAGAATGTCCTGTGAATCACTCATCTCCTTCTATACACCCCCATCTGTGGTGGCCAGTTACTCAATGATACAGCAGGACCATTAACGTCTGCAGCGACATGCTTTTCTTTGACTATCTGAGAATTCAGCCCTGTGCTGGCTGAGACGGGCCGAACCGCTTCAGTCCGTCGTCCTGTGTAAGAAGTGGATGATTCTTTTCATTTTTTCCCCAAAGGTTATGTGAGGTTTTTTACATAATCACAAATTAAATGGAAATAATTAAGGCCAGCATGAAGGGCCATTGTTTGACCCAAAATACATGGAAATTAAATGAACCAAATTCACTACACAGGACATAATTGTAATAACATTGCAGGTCAAGTGTCCACTTAATTTTTCCATTTTTTTGTACTGACTTTCCCAGCCAACATGCAAACTGAATGCAGAACACACACTGAATCACTTAAAACAGTGACCATATCTAATGGCCTGTACATTTTCTTTTTTAAATCTGAAAAAAAAAATCATTGCAACCCTGAAGGTAACACAAATGGTACATATTATTACAGCTACAGTACTTTAAACTCAGTGTCATGTAATGATAATCTTATATGTGTGCATCATTAAGAATGTGCAGATTAGACAATCTCAATTATGCACACAAGATGCACAAAATCCCTGAAGCTCATTTTATACCCTGAATATGAATTGCTACCTTCAAGAAAACTTTACAAAGGCAGCAAATGCAAGAGCAATTGTTTCAAGTTCTCCTTCCTCTTCACATCTATTACTTTACTCAATAAATTATCTTCTTAACCCTTACTTAGGCAGATTTTGCTCCTGAGGTAAAAGGTCATCGTCTCATCCAGCCCCTGCACCTTGCTCTTGGGTCATTCAGCCTCAATTCACCAAATGCCCAACGCCTTACCATCTTCAATTGGACTGATTTTTTTTTTTAAAGTGGTGAATATTGATTGAGTTGACCATGTGTAAAATCTGGGCTCATAGGTAACATTAGTTTATGAGTTTAAAAATTCTTTAAGAGGTGGGGTCATGGCACCATACTCTACATTTTTAAACCTCCTATTGGTGCCAATCAAAGGGAGGCTCTTAGGGTGAACAATAAAGGTTTTATGGTTTGTGGAATATCGGAGTAGACCAAATTCGCACCATCATATAACTGGTTTGTATTATTCTATCAAAGCGGGGTTGTACCATTGAAGACCATGTGCACATATGAATGAGACTACAAAATTTCAGGACTGTAGCTACATCATTTCTCTATTTATACCACTTCAAACATTGCTCCATAGATTGGCGCGAAAAGAAACAACAAAAATCAACATGATCCAACCTCTCTCTGTACAGTTTTTGTTCAAAACGTTACAACACCTGTGACAAAAACCTTTACGTTTTACTTAATATCATACCTATGCACAGAAAAGAAATCTGACAAATATGAGATGGTCAGACTTGAACTTTTTTTTAAAAATTTGGTGAACTGAGGTTGAATGACCGTCCTGTGTGACTGCTATGCTTGTCCCTGTATAGTAATTTTAGTGTGTGTGGTGTGTTTATCTTATTTTTCTTGAAATATTAACTTGTGTTCTTCTGGTGTAGCTGATTACGTACTACAGAGCCTCACTGCAGTTTAACACCATCTGCTCCCACTACTGTAGTTAGGACTGTGTCTGTACAGCCCAGTGGACATTGTTGTACTATTCTCTAATAGTATGCTATGTGTGATGGGTTGTTTTTATTGCTTTGATCATATTTTATGGTTTTCTTTTATGATGTGCTATTTATTGAGGAGATGCAGCTCTACTGTAACACATCTTATCTTAAGTCAAGACCATTTGTGTCGTCCAACATTAATCTTGGAACTGTGGGACCAAACCTACTAGAAACTAACCAGCATCCTGTTGCATCTTATTTCCTGAACAATATTGGGTTCTATACAGATGTGTTCCCATGAAACACTGTCTGAAAGAAGTGTACTTTAAAAAAACAAAAACACAAGCCAGCACTGCAGCCTGCACCCAGTTCAGTCATTCGTTTAAAAGGTTATGTTTTCAGTTCTACCTGATATTAAGCCCCGAGTAGTTTGATTGCACTTATAAAGAGGTTGGAGAAAAAACATCTATCAGACGCAATTTAAGGCCAAACAGGCTTTTTTCAGATATTCAAAGAAAACCAGAAGCTGTAATGAAACTTTGTACTTTCAAAAATACATGAAACACAACCTTTTCCAGGTTTAAAAATAAATAATTGAACTAAAATGAAATACAGAGAAAGGCAAGTTGTTGGTGTTTTGGTGGAAAATGTGTTGTCGAATTCAACAAGAGCAAACTAAATACTCAAGAGAAAATTGCCGCAAGACCCTCCAGCGCATCGTGACAGCAGCTGAGAAGATCGTTGGTGCCTCTCTCCCATTGCTCCATGAGAGCTACACCTCCCGCCTCAGCCGCAAACCCCTCCGCATTGCGGGTGATCCCACCCACCCATCACACAGCCTGTTCAGCCTGTTGCCATCAGGGAGGAGACTACGGAGCCTTTGGGCCAGGACCAGCAGGCTGAAGGACAGCTTCATCCACCAGGCTGTCAGGACATTGAACTCTCTTCCTGCCCTGCCCCCCCTCTCCGTTCTGCCCCCCTGCACACACAAACTCTGGACTCAACACTGGACTTCAAAGCTCAGGGACTGTACTTGCACACTTGCACACACACACTTTATCCAGTAATTAAGCTTATTTTATTTGCACTATCTTGCCACTCATATTTGTACTAAATTGTAATTTCCAATCTGCTATGTGCCTTATAGTATTACTTATTATTTGTATTTTTTGAAAGCTCTTTTGTTTTGTTTAGAATAATTTTATTACTTAATGTCTTTATTTACTTAATGTACATATTGTACATACAATGTACATACATATTGCAGCATTGACAAATACAAAGACTTGACTTGACTTGAAAATGACAGAATAATGCCTGAAATGTAAACAAAATTGCCGATAGATTCCCTATAGCAGACTGACGACAGACAACACCCCTCTAGTACCACTGTCACTGCACAGGATAAGCTATTAGACAGTATAAGTGGTACTTTAGCAGCATCTCATCCAAAAAATCCAGTGAAACAGAACCAAACTACATCTAAACCTGTCAGTGTAACATTTTCTTGCCGATACTGTAACACTATATCGGAAATTATTTGCTATTAAAATGTATAAAAAGTACATTTATCGAGAAATGTTAGTTAAGATGAAATGTAAAATAAAAAAGGTTCACAACATGATAAAATGAATGATATATTGTTATAGCAAAGGAGGTTCTGTGTAAAAACTGAATAATTTGGCATAATAAAATGTTATCAAAATGTCAACAAAAAAAACTAGAACACTTACTTGCCAGTAGGTTTGGAAGCAATATGCTGCTGTAGTAAACGTCTTTTTCCAAAATGATTATTAAAGTTTAGTTGAATTTTGTGGTGTGTCATTTAAAGATAAAGTCAGCAATTCTGGTAAATGCTAATGATCTAAATATGCTAACTAGCCAGACATCAGCAGTCTTTCTCCAGAATCACATGTTACACCTTTAACTGAAACCAGGATTTAAAGACACACAGTGTAGCTAAATACAAAAAGATAAATGTTCCCCATTCTGCATGAGCAATGAGGACGATTAATCATTAAAGTTGGTCGATAGTGGCTGGATGATTGTGTCCGAATAGAAGAGATACGAGAATTCAAGGTTTTTCATCAAGAACACATCGACTGGATCTCCTGGTTTATTTAAGTTACTTCAGACTGTAGCTGGGAGGCTAAAAGAAGCTAAAAATTAAACCTTGCTGAACTTTATCAGTGTCAAATCAAATCATATGAACACAGACAATAGCAAAACTGTCTTGAAATAGTGCTGACATCACAGGTATACAAGAGCATTTCTTCATAAAGCAGTGCTAAGGTTCAAAATTTCAGTGATGCTGCTGCAGTTGAGGTTGTAGACAGACACTTGGGAGCTTAAATAACTAATCTGATCGGAGAAAATATCACTAATGATGAAATTGTGTTAACCCCAAATTATTCCTATGAATGCCACATTTTGATTTGTACAAAATTGTGATTTGACCAATAGGTTTCTTCTGGTTGGTTGGTATGAACAAGTGACAGAACATTATAAAACATTAAGTCAGAGATGTTGACAATAAATGTAATTTTTTTTTTTTTTTAATATATTTTCACTAAAAATGCCATGTCCAAAGTTATTTATACGCCTTCAAATTTTCACACATTTCTAATAAAATGCAGTTTCTATACAATTTTTACTGGTCCTGGTAAGTTCTACCATGTTCTAATACATGATAAATACAGAACAGCCGAAGCAGCACTCAAGTGTAAGTTATGGCCACAGAGCTTAGTGAGAATGTCTGGTTGCTCATTGTGGGTACTCACAAGACAGATATGACTTTACAGCCAAAAGAAAGAATCCAGCACTGACCCTTGCACTGACATGAATGGTAGAGGCCAATGAGTATCCAAGGATCAGCACCAAGGCCATCCTGATCATTCTGAACAATTGTGGTACCAACATCTCAATCAGACACTCTAGCAGACGCTGAATGAGGCTGGTCTACAAGACAGACCCACAAAAGTGCACATGGCCGAGAAGGTCACCAATTCTGTGGATGGATGGAAGAAAATTAAGTAGTTTGAACACATGGACGTGGCCTTCATCTGGAGAAAGAAAGGAGAAGCGTTTAACCCTTAGAACACCATCCACACAGTCAAGCATAGTGGTTGGAGTCTAATGCTTGGAGGGTATTTTTCAGCCAATGTCCCAGGCAAGCTTGTCAAAGTAAATTGTGTCATGAGAAAAAGGACGACAGTAAGATTTAGAAGGAAAACTAGAGCAGAAAAATTTGGTCTTGGGCAGCATTTGACCTTCCAACAAAACAATGACCTTTAAAAATCCAGCCAAAGTGGTCGAAAAATGGTTATAATACAACAATATAAATATTGTGGAGTCTAGATCTGAATCCTATTAAGAATTTGTGGAGGAACTGAAGATCTGAGTGATGCAAAGAAGCCTTAAAACCTTAAGACCTGGAGATCCTTGCAAAAGAGGAGTTTAACAAAATCCCAGTGGAGACATGCAGTAAGACTGTTTGATTGATGTGGTGGAAAAAAAGGCTTTGCCATGGATTACTGAGGATATAAATAGTTTTGGAGAAGGCATTTTAAACAAAAGTGGGAAAAAATATAGTGAAAATTCTTCATTAACATCTGTAACACAGTGTCTTACCGTGTTTTTTCACTCGATTACATCATTTCCACCGATTGGTCAAACATAAATTCACTATAAATCAAAATCTGACATGTGAATGACTCATTTTAGCCTGACTTTATTCAATATAGTTTCTTTCCTGTGTGGCTGCTTTAAAAGCATGTGCACCGTCCATGTGAAGAATGACCTTGCATCAACTACATCTTATCCTCCTGCTGATAACAACCGTGGCTTCCTAAGTGGCATATTAATGACCTGCATCCTTGGTAATACCGCCTGGCATTCAAACCGGGAATAATGTGTTGACCTCAACCAGCTGCATACATGGTCTCACACGTTTTGTGTGGATTAAAGTCCATGTTCTTGCAAGACCGTATTTCATAAGAAGATTGAAAAGAAAGCAGCTCTGACATTACAGGTTCTCACAAAAGCATGAACACACAGGAAAGACCAGTTCTGATGTTGGTCATTGATTAGACTGAATATTGAGTCTGTCAATACATTTCAGTGGGGGAAAGGTGGTGGCGCATTCAAACGCAAGCAGGTTTTATTAAATGTCAGACAACATGTTCCTCAACACATGAAAACCAGATAAAATGAATGTCTGCTACATCACCTTACATTTCCATCACATCTCCTCCAATTACAGTCGTGAGCGCTCCTGGTCCAGTGGAGCGTAAACTCGTAAACTGTGATATGGAAGCGATCAGACGGGAACGATGCTACGTATCAGAGGAAAGGAGCACATGTGAATGCAAACACAGTGAGAGGTCAGTGACTCTTTGCACGTGATGCTTCAGATTATAGGTGGGATGCAATGCAACAAAATAAATAATGCATTAGTTTGTGTTCCAGTGTTGGGTTTTACTGTTGTGTGAATAGTGTATTTGAATTTGATGGTTTCTTAAAGTCATGTATATTGCTTGCATATTTTTTATGTTACTTATTTACTATAAAATCACAAAATGCCTTTATTTCATATTTTAAACCTGCAGATTGGAACTTTTTTGTCTTGTACTTCTGGTAGTGAGAGTAATTACACAAATTACTTTTTAGACTAATGCTTCCTCTGAGCGCCCTGTTTCATTTCTACCTGAAGCATCAGAAACTTACATAAATGCTTCATAGGTTTTTCTGACAGACTCCTAGTAGATGCATCTTACTCCTCTTCAGGTCCAGCAAACCCAATCATTGCTGGTTGACATAAAATGCATTGCTACTCAGTCTCTTTCCCTCAAAAACCATTATTATTACTATTAATATTATCATGTGTATATGATGCTTTAGTGTGTACTTACACTGATCAGGCATAAGATTATGACCACCTGCCTAATATTGTGTTGGTCCCCCTTATGTGGTCAAAAATGCTCTGAACCATTGGACATGGACAAGAGGACCTCTCAGGGTGTCCTATGGGGTCTGGCAC
Source organism: Chromis chromis (assembly GCA_900302755.1). Taxonomy (NCBI): domain Eukaryota; kingdom Metazoa; phylum Chordata; class Actinopteri; family Pomacentridae; genus Chromis; species Chromis chromis. Next base: position 29,565 of record OMNN01030815.1, read on the forward strand.
CAGGACGATGGCAGTGGATCCTTTGGGTACTCTGGGTTGTGCAGTGGGGCCTCTGTCAATCAAACTTGTTCCACTGCATCCTGTTGATGCTTGATCAGAATGGGGTCTAGGAAGTTTGGAGGTCAAATCAACATCTTGGGCCATTGTCATGTTCCTCAAGATGTTCCTGATTGTTTGATGTTTTTGCCATGTGGTGGGGTGTATTTTCCTGCGGGGGTAGGCCAGTGACATTTGGGATTTCCATTAGCATGAGGGAGTGTGCTTGTTCTGGGACAATGTTTACTTGGGTGTCTAAGTCTCATCAACACGGATGTCAAAATCCAAGAACACCACATAGTACCAATATGATCAATGTTATTCACTTCAGTCAGTGGTCATAATGTTGTGGCTGATCGTTGTATCAGCTCAGTCATTAAACTGTTGAAACTGGGTCTACTAAAAGCAGGGAAAGATACTGAAACATTTTATATTTACCTCCATGCGTTTGATTCCTCCAGGACCTCGGCCTCCATAGTATGAAGCGTCCACCATCGGCCACCTGTGTTTGGGCGAAAGATCCTCCTCTGGCTCCTTAAACAGTAAAAGTTACTTAATTTAACTTTATTGAAAGGACAAAAAATATATAAAAATACGATACAAGTTTTGTGTACTTTTATTTGTGTTCTATTAAATT
>OMNN01030817.1:0-16711 GCA_900302755.1 Chromis chromis
ACAACATTATGACCACTGACAGGTGAAGTGAATAACATTGATCATATTGGTACTATGTGGTGTTCTGCTGGAAAACCTTGGATTTTAACATCCGTGTTGATGAGACTTAGACACCCAAATAAACATTGTCCCAGAAAAAGCACACTCCCTCATGCAAATGGAAATCCCAAATGTCACTGGCCTACCCCCACAGGAAAATGCACCCCACCACATGGCAAAGACATCAAACAATCAGGAACATCTTGAGGAACATGACAATGGCCCAAGATGTTGATTTGACCTCCAAACTTCCTAGACCCCATTCAGATCAAGCATCAACAGGATGCAGTGGAACAAGTTTGATTGACAGAGGCCCCACTGCACAAGCCAGAGTACTCAAAGGATCCACTGCCAACGTCCTGGTGCCAGACCCCATAGGACACCATGAGAGGTCCTCTTGTTCATGCCCAATGGTTCAGAGCATTTTTGAGCACATAAGGGGGACCAACACAATATTAGGCAGGTGGTCATAATGTTATGCCTAATCTACCACTACTGAGGTGTTAGATTGACGTCACCTTGGGCTGTAGGAAATTCGTGATGTCCAATTTCACGTTGTTGTTGGACATTATGTAGATCATTTTATAGTGATCGAGTTCAAACAAATGTTTTATGTTGTCAAACAGCATCCCCAAAGCCAAACCCATAGGACACCCTGAGAGGTCCTCTTATCCATGCCCAATGGGTTCAGAGCATTTCTGACCACATAAGGGGGACCAACACAGTATTACACAGGTGGTCATAATGTTATGCCTGATCGGTGTATAGTGGGAAGTTTCATAGCACTGATTGGAGGATTCCCCAAAAGAAGACATCATCTTATACTGAATACCTTTTGAAGAAACCCACACAAAGGAGGAAATGGTTGGTGCTTGTGGTTTCATTGTTCATTCATTCCCCCCATCAAATTAATTGACTGCACACTTGAAATAAAAAATATATTTAAAAAAAGCATAATGATGAGTGAATGTGAAAGCTTCCAGTTTTAGCACCAGGGACAGCACCAGACACGAGGACGCAGCTTCTCCTCCTCCTCCTCCTCCTCTCAGTGTTGATCTTTGTTGTTGAGAACAGTGAGAATGTGCACGGTGTCTCCCATGTGACCGTGAGGGGGTCAGAAAACCCACCTACACATCCACCCACACCCACCTACCCACCACCTCCACGCACACCCCTAACTACCAGCACCAACCTCCACTCGTTTCTTTCTTCTCCCTGTGTGGACGGAGGGAGCGGGGAGTCGGTGTAGCTCGGACGGCCCTTCGGATGCTCGGCCGCGGGGAGGAGAAGGAGGGAGAAGAAGAAGAAGCTGCGGATATCCGTCTCGTACCTGCCTCTAAAACCGGGGTCTGCTCATCGTTTTTGCTTCTTCCCCCCGCTGACCGTTTTGTGTGAGAGGAGAGGGAGAGAAAAAGAGGCTGGTTTTGGTTTCGTAACGAGCTGCACCGGGTAGCAGCTCGGAAAGCGGGGTTTTTCCTCCTTCTGTATTTTTCTAACCGAGGATGCGGATTTAACGGACAGGCGGTGACACCTGGGGATTTTTAACCGTTAAAAATTCGAATTAGCGAATTAGCCGCGCGCCTCGGTTAGCTAAGGAAGATATTTTTTGTTTTTTTACATGTCTGCTCCAATATAGTGACACGACAGACGAAATATCGACAACTTCTTTTTACCAGAAGACAAAATAACGGGTAAGCGTGATTTTTTTTCTTCCTTTTTATTCACCCCCAGCAGCAGCAATACTAGCATCAGGCTACCTACTAATAACAAAGCTAATGAGGAGAGGGGTATTCAGGTGTTAGCTTCCCACTGCTATTAGCTTCCCAATACATAACGTTATTCTATTGCATTTTCTCTTACTCCCAGCGACATAAACCCACTTGCTTTTCTCGTATGCTAGCTGCCTGGTTGGGAAGTGTGTCACCGCGACGCCTCGGTGATTGGGGGACCATTTCTCTATATGTCTGTCTTGCCTTTGTTTGAATCGATGTCAAACGCAGCCACATTTTATCTGCGTGTTCTGTACAGCCAGCCTGTGGATCTTTGATTCAGCATCTGCTGCTAAACCGACCCAGCCTTGTTGCTCCTTGCCCCCTGGTTATTCCTTCTTCTTTTTTCTTTCTATCATACTAATATATGCTACACTGGTGGCATCTTGCAAAGCTGCATTTCTTTTCTTTTTTTGTCGACATTGTGGGCTGTGTGGTTATGTTATGATATATTTCTACTGCGTGCCTGGCCTAGACTGTGACTCATAGCAGAGATGCATCAGGTAAAAAGTGTGTTAAAAGGTGGGCTTTACTGGCAAAAAGATCACTGGAAACTAAAGCCAGCGGACACGTTTCTTGAAAATGTGTAAGCTTGCTTTTACGCATATCAATCATTCAAAGCAGCACCTCCAGATGTAGCAGGTAGCTGACATTTACTGGCTACCACGTGTGTGTTTCATGGCCCAGAAACATCAGCCCATTGATGAATCATGAGAAAAGAAACACACAGGAGCATGCATAATCACTTTTCAATCACCATTCTTCTTGATCTGTTTGCTCATTTTTGGATTTTTGTACAGCATGCATGGTGGTTAGGACCTATGATGGAGAGAGTAGTGGTTAGAGCAAGATATAGTATATTCTAGTATTGATTATTGCTGTTCAGTGGTAAATGGAAAGCAGAAATCTGAGAAACGGCTGAAAGGATGAGACGCTGTAAGGCAAACCTGTACAGTAGAGTACAATGATGTCACTTTTTATTTGCCGGTCAGGAAATGGTTCGGTGTTTTTTAAGGACACTCGGGCTGTTTTGTGAAACCAAATCAATGTGTTTCCATTTGAGGATAGTCATATGTCATTTGGTCTGAGCAGCAAATTTGGCTCACTTTATATTTAGCGGCTGATTTACAAGCTGAATTGCAGAATAGAAAGCCATGAGTTCATTCTGTTACCCCACTACCACCTCCTGTCCTTTCTGATCAGAACACTGGTTTATATAGATGACAGTTTTCCAAAACAGTATCAGCTGAATAAGCTCTGCAGTAAATAACTTAATTATAGCAATTACATTCTAATTATTTTATGTTTACTCGTGTTTATTGCTCTCCTTTATTTGTTTCTGTATATTCTTAACGACTCCTGTTAAGCAATTCCCCCACTTGGATCATTTTACGTCCACCGTAGGATTTGCCAAGTGAGTCTTTTAATTTATTTAATTGTTATTCTACTTAGTAAGGGCTCGGCTGATCAGAGACAGCCCCTGACGTTGTATTGGATATCCTCAGCAGTTTGTTATTTTTGATTAGTGGGGCTAGGAAGACCCCCCGATACACTTCATAAATGATTCACCGCCTCTTGTAAGAAGTCCGCAATTTGATATTTAGTCATCGCTGCTTGGTCCCTAAACCAAGCAGCAACTTTATAGTTTCTGTTTCAGTCTGACTTCATGGTTTTGCTGAAAATCTCAGTTTAATAATGAAGCAACCAGGCATAATCCTAGTGAAATGAATGAAGCAGCTCTGAGGTCTCCAACGTAAACACATGCATATGCTATGAGGAATATTTTAATATTTTAATTGAGGAAATGAGCAGCAGATGTGGTCTTGAATTACAGTGTGCTATATTGCACTTTCAGCACCTTCACATCCAATCAGAAGTTTAACTTTACTGCTTCCATGTATTTATTATGAAACACAAATAGAAGGTCAGCAGGGCAACATGATTTAACACCAAGTGAATAAGATGCAAAGTTCATGCTTTGATAGTCATGCTAACATATAAAAAGTGGGGGGCGCCCCGATAGCCTGGTGGTTGTGTCATGTGACCCAGGTGCATAAGTGTAGCGGCTGTCCCAGGTTAGATTCCGACCTCGGGCGTTTGCCGCATGTCCTTCCCCACGCTCTCCTGTTTCTGATTCTGTCCACTGTCCTATCCAATGGAGGCATAAAAGGCCAAAAATAAATCTAAAAAAAAAACATATAAAAAGTAAACTATGGTGTGAGATGTGGTTCATACCAGACAGCAGAGAGACGTGGTGACACTGTGTTATATTGTCTTGAATTTATCTACTTTGTACTGCTCTGCAGCTGAAATGTTTTATCTTTTAAGGCCTGTACAGATTTTAAAAAAGTGACACAAATACCCAAAATAATTCTATATATTAACACAATTAATATGGAGGTACTAATTCAAGCATTCAATATTGCTCTCACATACTGCTTGTCACATTTATTGTGGAGTAGGTCTCAATTTGTATTGCTACACATAGAATCTGCTTTTCAAATAGGTAATTGAACCAACTGGCTAGTCATTTTAATTAGTGTAAATTGCATGTATGTAAATGGTACCACTAGAGGGCGTCATGATGACTTTCCCTTTGTCACTCTTCACCTTGTTGGGATGATTCTTATGGGGCATTAAGTATAAGATCGAAGCAGACCACGTACATCATATTTAATAATTAACAACATCCCTTTGGAGCTGAGGTTGACATCTAGCCTCGGAGGCCTGCTGTGATATGACAAAATGGCAACTGGGGAAATTACAAGCAAAATAACACTGTGTAATTGTGCATCAAAACGCTCGGTGTACTTGGAATAATTTATTGGCCTGTTGTGTAGTTCTTGTGTTTGTCATTGCTTACCCAGCCTTTCTGTGCAAACACCATTAGCCAGCATGAGCAGGCTTCGTCCAGATGCTTATGGACGAACTGCAAAGCACAGAGCACACAAAACTGAATCTGCCTGAAATATCAAATATGTTTACAGCTCATTGTGAGATGCATGAAAGTTGATAGCTAGTGAGAATACACCTATTACTATATAAATTATGTGTTTTTAAAATAATATTTATTCATTGCAGCTTTAAAAGGCAAGCAGAGGGCATTAGGTGTTATCTCTGGCTTATTTTATATAATTAGAAACGCACTGTGTGGTTTCTGTCTGGAACATATACCAGAACAAACCTGATTTAATGCACTAACATTCTTTCTTTAGGATATATGTAGTGTGCATGTTGAAAAGAGTAGCCTCAAAGAATACTAGTTAGGTCCTACTTTGTTATTGTGTTCGTGGCCGCAGGTTGAAATAACTGTGGAGCCTGTTGGATGCCAAGGCGGACAGGTTATGATGATAGATGGATGAGAAATGGCTGTGAATTGGCTGGGCCAGCGGCTGGCTAGACGAACAGCATTCAACAATAGAATGGCACTGTGAATGTGGGCCCCCCATAGTGCTGATTCTCAAAATCCCTCTCGAACAAGCTTTTTTTCAATTCGTGCCATTCACACTTTCATCTTGCTGCAGTGAACCATGTCACCAACCCAGCATTCGCCTCGTGTAGCTGCTTTTTAATGTGCAGTGCCTCATTTGACGTTTCATTTTATTTAAGTTTGTATACAGCAGCATCTCAATCTACAGTCTAGAGTTTAAAGTGGGTAGTTATTGAGCTTTTTCCTGCCTTAATTTGTCAAGTCTTTTCTATACCATTGTGACAAACACCCTGAAAGCAAAGCTACTGCCACATGTACTCTCTGTTGTGGAGACCAAAAGTGACATTGATGATGAGAATGGACACAAATCAACTATATAAAGATAAAGAAAAAGAATGTCCAGTCTTGGTTAATAGGTTTTCACAGGTTCAGGAAAAGACTAACTGTTTTAACTTTGATCCTGACAATCTTGACATTCTGGAGATACATTTGAGGTTTTCACTCGCCACAACCTGCCAGTTTATTTTCAGAATTTTGCAAAGTAGGTCAACAGCATGATTAGCATTTTACAGCATCTTTCAGACAAAGCAGCATGCAGATTACCAAAATTATCTCCATATAGCTGTACGTTATTTTATGCAACGTAAGATTTATTTCTATTTCATATTTCAAACATAAACCAGATCCTGAAGAATTGTGTCATCTGCATAAAATATGCATTAAGTGTTTAAGTGCCGTTAATATACATGGAAAATTATCTGGCATCTATAATTAAACAGTACCCAGCGAGTACAGCTGATCGAAAGGTATTTGATTGCTTTAATAGCATTTACAGTTCAGAGGAAAACAATATTTGGCATTCAGTGCCTAGTGCATATTTTAAAGGATGGGTGTTTAAAAGTCAGTGTCATCTTTATTTATATAGCACATTTAAACAGCCAGTGGCCTATAGGGCTGGTCCCCAATATCCGAATATTTGGTCGTTGTGGTGGTATCTGCTATAATAATTTTGATATTCGAATAGTCGTGCGCGCCCCCGCTGAGCGCCGCCGAGGCTCTAGTACGCGGACCTACCAACTCTGATGTCAGGCTTCACTTCGCCGTAAGTTTGCCCTCCTGCCCGCTACTGCTCGAGCCTAATATTCGGATAATCGTCATTAATTGGACCCGAATATTCGAAGAACAGCAGTTGCTGTTCAGAACAGCCCTAGTGGCCTACCAAAGTGCTTTTACAGTGGGATAGGCAGAAACAGTAAAACAATAAAAGCATATAACATAAGAAAACATGAAACAATGTAGATAAACATAACCAATAAAAGACCTAATAAAAGTGACTATACTCTGCCAAAGGATAAAGTGAACAAGGGTATCTTAAATGGTCTGCACTGACCCCATTCTTCTTTTTTTATACTGACTGCAATAAATTACATTCATATTAGTATTACTTTGACAATATTTCATGTCAATATTGCACCTACATAAAATAAGTTTCCTAATGTTACTTTGGAGTATTTGAAATACTCGCCAGATTTGGTGAGACTCTGACCCTGTGAACTCTAAAGTTAAACGTCAGACTGCAAAATTACAAGGGAGCGAACTGTAGCACTGTGAAACACTCAAATTTGGAATCACAAACACGACTAAAAGCCCTGTGGTTTAACAACACGGCTCTCCACCACTTTGCATATTTTAAATAGTCTTGGAAGTGTAGAGACAACTCATATGATAACAAACCGAAGCTAGCCATAGCCACACAACCATCTAAACATGCCTGGTTTTTCTAATTCTTTTGTATTTATGCCACATCTTATCTTTCATGTACTGCTAAAACTATATATGTAGTTTGCTCTTAATGAATAGGTATCCCTTTTAAAGATCAGGTCAGTGGAAGGACTTTGTTCAGTGCCTTTTGCGTGGGCGGACTTTGCATGCAGAGATAGAAATTCTGAACAATTGTTGCACCTGTTCTTCACAGGGTCACAAAATGTTGCAACGCCCCCTCAGAAATCTGAAAGTGAAACATCCCACTGCCAATTCAGATCATAGAATTATGTCGAGCCAATACTGGCACGGGCTGCATTTTACTGCTTAGTTTAATAAAACAAACATTTGCTTGTAATTATCTACCTCTAAGCATAATTTATACCATTTATTTTGTGTTAATTGTATCAATATCTGCCTTTTTAGGGTTAAGCAACACTGCCTTTTGCCTGAGGTGAGCACGTTTTCACCAAAGGCTGCAATTTACTAAATGAAGGCTCACAAGTCACACGTCATTCCAAAGTATTTCAAACAGCAGCTGTTTGACGCCATCGCTATAAGGAACACAACCTGGTAATTTAAATATTCTCTCAGACCTGTAATGTAGGCTGTTTTCTTCTCTGTCAACAAAATGAGCACATCTTACCAAGCTAAGTTAGGGTTAGTTTAAGATAAAGCAGGACATGGTGCTGGGTTTCTAATGTAGCTTTACTTGTAGGTCCATATTCATGCCTTGGTTGGATGGTCTTGTTGATGTCAGGTGTTTTTATATTGTCCATGAATTAAAAAAAAGCTTCCCGAGTCGTTATCTGGTATAAATAAGACAGCACCATGCATCGTCACACACACAGGAGCAGATGTACAGACATGCTGACTGTGCTTATGCCTGCACTTGCTCTTGTGTGTTTAAAAATGACAAGAGCCAATCCACAGTGGATGAGCCTGATCTCCATGAATATTTTATTCTCTGATGTTTTTAATTTGGATTTCTGGCAGCCCTGGAAATTGATGCTGCTACTTTGACTTCCAGCCAAATTTATTTAGAAGCACTGTCTACAGCCCAGGACGTATTCAGCACAGCAGCAGGACAGGAGCAGCAACAATAACTTTGCTCTATTATTAGTAGTGTTATTGAGAGGCAATGCTATGGATGACCCTTAGTTAAAATTGGACCTCAGTGTACCTGTAAATCTGTTTTACATCTTGTACTTCTGAGATGCATGGTATGTTCAGCTGTGAAACTTGTTATAGAGATAAACGAGTGCAGCTTGTGCCGCCTACTCACCTGTGATGCACCGGACTATGACGCCATTGAAGACTATTTAGGGCACAGGGATGCATGATTTACTCCTGAAATTTCATTCATATTACACAGTACTCATTTGGAGTAGACGCTACAGGAGGATATGTTAGTACCTCCAGATGATGTCATGGGATCTGTGCTTTTCTAGACCAGTGGTTCTCAACTGGTCCAGCCTCAGGACCCACTATGTCTCTATTAATAACGGTCATTTTTGAAGTTTGCTGTTCCTGTTAACAAATTAATGTTTATTTGGGTGTAGTCTCAACACATTTTGATACAACTTGGGAAAAGTTTGGTTTATGTTTTGCTCATTGTGGTATGTTTGGACACCTTTGCCAAGTTTTGGGCATATTTTGGCCCATTTTGACAGATTCTGAACACATTTTGGTTTTGGCACGTTTTAGCATAAATTTCTCCAATAAACTGGCAGAGCCACATCTAGAGGTTAATAGTGGGCAACTACTGGTGTCACCACCACTAAATATCTTAAATATCTGCTCTTGAAAGCAAACTGTGTCATAAGGAACATGTCCTTTAAAATAAAAGACTTTATACCACTACTTTATTTTTTTTTTTATTTACCCACTTTTGGGTCCTGACCTACCAGTTGAGAACCACTGTTCTAGACTATAGGGATGTGCATGATGTTGTATTCTATTGATTATATTTAAACATGGTGTTATTGAATTACCAATATGATTTCTTGGTATAATACATAAGATTACTTTAAATGTAGAAATAATACAAATCGAATGCATCCCTTTTTAAGAAAATAACATTTATTATAAACCAGTGTGCTGTATTCAATGCTCGCTCCCGAAACCTAAGTAACATGTCTCCATCGATGTGCGGAGGGCATGCTGGCCGCTTGAGTGTTTGATGAATGTGATGCTACAGGTCAACAAAGGACCGCTGCTGTCCTATTCAGCAGGGCATTCAGGCCAGGATCAGCAGCCTGTGGAGGGGCCTCTGATGCATATGTGCCTCTGGCTGCCTCATCTCTGCAAACAGGAAAGGCTTGAACGGCTGGCCTCAACTCTCTGCTGACTCCTCCATTGTGTGGGGCCAGTTTGGCGGGGCAGGCTTTGTGTGCTGCATTTTGGGATCTGCCTGCCCACCCTCCAGGCTCCATCTGAGTATCACGGGCAGGTTGATTTGGGCCAGTACAGAAGTGCCACCTGAACTTGAACTCATTAAAATGTGTATATGTGAATGTTATGAGTGCTCTTCGCTCATGATGCAGCTAAAGTCGGACTCAGTAGTTCTCTTTACATATGATGGATATTTTATTAACTGTGTTTTGATTGTGTATTTGGAATGCTCGTATCGTACTGTGGCTTTTGGTAGGAATTGTATGGCAAGCCTCCTTTGTTTGGCGTTACAGGGAGTGGTTGTGTGTGTGTGTGTGGTATGTGTCTATCCTATTCCCCTGGTGCACGGTGGCGGTGTGGCTGGCTAATGTGCACAGGCCTAATTCCCCGCGGGTGACTGATTGTGGGCTCTATTCCTCTTTCCCTCTCTCCCTGATTAACGGGTGCAGTGACAAACAGACCAGCTGGGCGAAGGGAAGCAGCTCTGGGAAGGGAGGAGGGGGATGACGGAGAGTGAGAAAGAAAGAGGTGGTGGCGCTGCCTATCATGCCGCCGGCTGTGCCCTGCTTTCTTACCCGGTGTCATTCTGTTGTGAGCGATGGCCTGATGTGTGTCTGCCCAGTCAGAAGCTGGGCTTTAGCCTTGAGGCGTTCCTATCTGCCCTACTTCCATTCTTCCCTTTTTCAGAAGCAATATTTTTCTGAACAGTCACACTCTTTCGATGCTTGTCCTGCTTTCCTATTTAGAGTTGAGAAAGCATAGTTTGGCAGGTTAGTTTTCATGTAAGCCGCACCTTGCTGTCCAGCTTGAGGATATTTCATTACAGTACAGAAAACGTACCATCGCTGAGTCTGAGTTGACTCCACATCAGTATTCTTTCTGTTGACACAACACTACAATGCCGTTATTGCAGTTAATTATTATTTTTGTCTTGACTACCCTAATAATTGTTAAGTCATTTTTCAAAGGCATATTGACATATGAAGGATACATGACAGATTCAGTGTCTTTCATTACATTAATGTGTGTCTTTTATTATGTATCTGTGGATTAGCTTGAGGGGATTTCCTTTCATGGAACCTCTTTTATGCCCCCCTTTTTGTGCCACATCTGTCTGCCCGTCTGTCTGTGTTGCTTTGTTGTTGGATGCTGCATAGTGGTAGCTTTTGGGATAACATCTGATGTCTCCAATGCCTCGTAGCTTTGTACCGAAGTTACAGTTTAGGTTTACTTCTTTACCTCTGCTCTGGTTTCTGTCTGGACTATGGGAAGGCAGTTGCTCATCACACAGGCTAAAACAAATGTAGGTGTTGAACCGACCCATTTTGTGTGCTGAAAGCTGATAGCGTATGGTTACATGCTGAGTGGGTGGATTTGTGTGTTGGGCTTTTAGAAGCATAGTGTGTGTACGTGTCGGTGGTGGTGGTGGGGTGTAATAGGTCAGCTCAGCTTGTATGTGCGGTTTTTATGTCACACTGTGTTGTGTGCGGGAGGATGAGTACAGTAGGTTGTATCATAGTAGGTCAGGGGATTGTTTGTCTGATCCATTGAGGAGCGATTAGTTCAGACACTGAGCTTAGCCTCCTCCTACCCACAACAAGAGGAGGATTGCCCCTCGTTTGCCACTGCCAGACTCTTGTGACCTCACTGGTCCTGCCCCCACGCCGGTCCACTCCCACAAACAGATTGCCACGGACTATACCACTGCCTGGCCTGCTCTGGATAGCGTGTGGTAGCGTGGCTCCTGCTTCCATGCTGTGACATTTTGGTTGTTTAAGCCGTGAACAAGTCTTATCACTTAACTCTTTCTCCGCTGCACGGCAGGCTATAGTCCTGCATGTGTAATGGTTCCTTTTCCTTTGTTTCACGTGCCCCATAATTTGACATGGCTATGAAGGCATGAACTGAAAATGGAGTTTGTGAATTAAAGACTGCCTGTGTAATAGTACTTTGAGTATTAATGTCTTTTCTAGCCTAGAAATGGTTCAAGATTTAAGAATAAACATTGTCAGACTGCCTACGCACAGTGAAGGCTTCAAGGCACTTGCCAAGTCCTGGGGTGCCGGTGAACAGAGAGGTGACAGGTCGGGGGGCAATGTGGAGGCGTTTTTCTGCCTTCTTCTGTAATCCCTGCATTTAGTTTCTATTCCCAGCCACTTCTTAATCTAGCACTAATAGGATTTGCCAAGCTTTTGTTTTATTTGTTTGTTTGTTTTGTTTTTTTCATAGCAAGGATTTGTGTGACTTGTTTGACTTGTCTTAACACTAGCGAGGTGTACTTTAGGTTTCAGGATGATGGTCTGTAGGTTAACCCTTTAAGTCCTAGTCCATCTTCGGTGACATCTTTGGGCAAGCACACTTTGGAATACCCTGTCACCGTTTGTGCTATCGGAAAAAATCCAACGGTTTCTGAAAGCTGAGGCGTTGCACTTTACAGCCAATATGGCGTCATTGCGGTAATTTCATTTGTGCCCCCCAGAAAGCTCTAGAAGCAGCCCCTTTGTTCTCAGAGAGCAAAGAACTGCCCTGTGTGATAAAAAAAAAACACACACAAAAAATGTATGCTCAATTTCATAGTTTTTTCCCCACTAAAACACTAAAATCACATTCCGTTTTTGTGTTTTTCTTCATTTTAAACCATCATTACACTCTTATAACAGGCAGTAAATTGTAAATAACTGTCAGATATTGAAAGTTTCTTCTGAAAAAATGGGCACAAGCAGTCACTAGGTCTGGTCCGAATAGTAATTAGCAGCGGCTAGTCACAGCTGGTCGTTCCTACTCCGCTGGTATATTCGGCTGGTAACTTTAAGTATGTTCAATGCAAACAAGGTGAGTGAACTGTTTTGTATCATGAGTAACAGTTACCGTCTGAGCTTTATCATGGTGACAGCAGGCTACATACGGAAAAAAACAGCAGTTACTACTTACAGCATTCAGTGATTTTTCATGCTTGTTGTACTCCCATGGTAGGCCCAAGTGTGAATATTTGAATGTCAAATTTACTATTCGAATACCACCGCAGTGAACGAATGTTTGAATATTAGGGTCCAGCCCAAGCACTCACAGGACATTTTCTGACCCTTTTGTAGTCAAAATAAGAGAAAAAGACCAGGTGGACATTTTGAGGCTCAGGTCTTAAAGGGTTAAAGTTGTACTGCATAGCAGAATCACTCGTCTCCCTCTTTCTTGCTTATTTTCTGGCTTTATCTACTGTAAACTATCCAATAAATACAAAATTGGCACACAAAAAAACAACAAAACATAACTGCCAAGAAAGTCCAATACAAACACCTCAGTGAAGCCGAATAATTTGGCTCACGGTAAATCGCTCCCATCCTATACAGCCACGGCTAATTACTGTGAGTGATGTTTGAGATTCCATTTTAAATTGAAGTTAAGCTTTTAAAATGTGCACCACCTCATTCACCCTTTTTAATAGTCTGCTCGAGGATGCTGTTGCTCATCTGTTATGTGTTTTTGCACTTAAAGAGACCTAGTCATGCTGTAAGTGTACAGTATTGATAGGTCTGTTATTGATTTTCAGGTTTGATTTAGAAGATGCATTAGCTGGGCATGGCATGACTAGTCCAAGAATGGTCCTAGCAGACACGTTACAGACAGCTTTACATTCAACAGGATAAATCTCTGCCATCAGCTGTTATCATGCTTGTTAGTCACACTTGAAGGAAAAGAACAGAGAAAAATACATAACCTCATTAATGTGTGATGTGCTACTCAGCTGGCCCACTTAATTTCCTCTAGAGTATTGTCTTGTTTGTTCCCCGATGAAGTCTTTTCCTCCTCACTGTACCATAATATAATCTAACATAGACTAAACAAAGTCATCATGTCAGGCATGATGAACAAAGTTTATACAATCCCATTTCCAAAATAGCTGGGTAAAATATAAATAAAAACAGAATTCATTCGCAGCATATCGAATGTTAAAACTGGGACATTTTTATTGTTGTGTATACAGTGTATACAAATATGCTAATTGATGCCAACAAAACATTTTTTAAAAGTTGAGACAGAAGCACAAAAGACTGGAACAGTTGTGTAATGAGGAAAAAAAACACCTGGTGGAAAATAACACAACTAATTAGGTGAGTTGGCAGCAGGCCAGTAACATTACTGGGTATAAAAAGAGCATCCCAGAGAGGCTGAGTCTTCCAGAAGTAACAATGGGGAGGGGTTAACCATGCTGTTGAAGACTGTGTGGGCAAATAGTACAACAATTTAAGAACTAGAAAAGCACTCGGAGAGCGCAGACCTCCGCCAAGCAACTGTTACCTTCTCAGCTCCGTGGCGTATACCACAGTAAACGACACTACTGTGTTAGCTCGTTTTGTGCTGGTAACAGGCCGTTATCAAAACAGGCAGCATGGGAGGCAGTAAACCTTGGAACTGGATCCGTTTATTTGTCACAGGTGAAAGAGTACAGCACGAGTGCCGGGTGGGACAAACACACAACGCACTTCTCTTCATCTACTACTACTAAATTACCCATAAGCCACCGCGTTTCTCATTTTTTGTAATCCAGAACATCACCAAAATGTAATCATCTGTTCAAATCAAAATCAATCAAATCAAATGCTTTTATTGTCATCATACACAATGTACAACAAAATTAAAACAATGTACAACGAAATTCCTTGTCCCATTATCAACATTTCCTGAAAATTTCGTTAAAATCCGTTCATAACTTTTCAAGTTATCTTGCTAACAAACAAACAAACGCCGGCAAAAACATAACCTCTGCTTGGAGAACGTAATAATTCTCCATGTAAAATTGCAAAGAACTTGTATATTTCTTCATCAACAGTACAGAGTATCATCAAAAGATTCAGAGAATATACAGAAATCTCTGTAGACCAGGATCAAGGCCAAGGCAGCCCAGTGTTGAGTGGCTGTGATCTGTGGGCCCTCAGGCGGCACTGCATTAAAAACAGACATGACTCTGTAGTGGAAATCACTGCATGTGCTCAGGGACACTTCCAAAAACCATTGTCCATAAATACAGTTTGTTACTACATATGTGAGTATAAGCTCCAAGAGTCCAAGCCTATCTAAGATGAACTGCAGCAAAGTGGGAAAGTGGGACCATTCGACTTGTTATCAGCACACATTTCCTTAGTCAGCATCTGTGAGGACTGGGGGTGTGTTAGTGCACGTGGCATGGATAACCTGCACATCTGTTCAGGCACCATTAATACTGAACAGTAGCTACAGTTGAACAGGAGGTAGAGGAGGTTGAGTCCTTCACCTACCTTGGCAGTATCATCAACGTGCAGGGCGGTACGGATGAAGATGTCAAGGCTAGAATTGGAAAGGCCAGGGCAGCTTTCCTTCAACTCCAAACAGTTTGGAAATCCAGAGAGTTGTCCCAAAGCACCAAGATCAGGATTTTCAACTCAAATGTAAAGTCAGTTTTGCTCTATGGTGCCGAGACATGGAGGATGACAAAAGCCACCATCAACAAAGTGCAGACTTTCATCAACAGCTGCCTCCGGAGAATCCTGAGGGTGTACTGACCAGACAAAATCAGCAACATCAGCCTCTGGGAAAGAACAGAGCAGATCCCAGCAGAACGGGAAATAGGAAGAAGAAGATGGGGATGGATAGGACACACGCTAAGGAAGCCAGTGTCAAGTGCCACCAGACAGGCTTTGTCCTGGAATCCCCAAGGGGAAACGGAGAAGAGGCAGACAGGAACACCTGGCGCCGTGACCTCCAGGGAGACATCAAGAAGATGGGTACCACCTGGAACCAAGTAGTGGCAAATGCAGAGGATACGGGGCTCCGGAGGTCTCTCGTCGACGGCCTATACCCTGGTAGGGGTGTTAGGCATAAGTAAGTAACATCTTACAGAGTCAGAGCCACTCAGCCTCAGCATACAGCTCACAATAATGAGTTATTATAGTTATCCCCAGTAATAAATGTCAATATGGAGTGAAATACAGTGCGTGAATGTATAAAACCTCAATTCAACACGGATGGAAAAGTTGCAAATGTGGTTTAAAGGCAGATCTTGTCCTGAAAAATGACTTCTTTAAAAGACTTTGTGAATAATCCTGGAAATGCATAGAAAACCCACAGAAACCAGTTTATGTGTCTGCAGCGGAGGAGGCTGCAGATTCAGGACCGCATTTCTAGGACCCGTTTGTCACGATTTCACCACGCACAGAAGTGGATGATCACTAAAGTGTGTGACTTGTGGTTTTGAAGGTTTATTACATCTAAAATACTACTTTCTGTCCAAGTACAAAGAACTCTGGTGGGTTTAATTCACAGATTTTCAGCTATAGTACTGGATCAACAACATCCACAGCATCTTCCACTGGTCACTCTGTCATTTTAGTCTTAGTGAGTGTTAGTTGTGTTCCAACATGGGTACAAATGGAAGAAATGTTCTGCAAACCAGCATCTCTGATGACGATACTCTTCCCCCCACTAACTTTGATTCCCAAACTATATTCAGGTAGTCAGTTTCACTGTCCTCTCCCTGTAATGGAAACCCAGCGTTTCCTCCCTCATTAAATGATAATGTCTTTAATCTCTGTTCTAAAAATGCAATTAGAACATTTCAGGACCTGACCATAGATGGGATTTTTTTGCTTCCTTTTCCCCAGGTATCTTTGTTTTGTTTTTTTATTTTAGTGTCTGAGACTCCCTCCTCAATCACACCTTTACATTATATGGAAATTAATATGATTGAGAAGGGAGTCACGTCTTATGACTGCATTTCAAGACTCTCTTCCTCATCCACTATCACCACGAGACAATTGATAGGTTGATTTAGACCACAGGTTTAAAGATGAGGAGTGCGCTCCATATATACGCTCCACATAGTTTCATACAGTTTAAACTTATACATCTCACATATTGGACCAAAGTCAAAGTAGCACAGATTAAGCCAGATATAGACCGGACATGTGATAGATGTGACCAAACACCAGCCACCAGCTTCATATGTTCTGCTTTGTCCATATAGATAGATAGATAGATAGATAGATAGATAGATAGATAGATAGATAGACAGACAGACAGACAGACAGACAGACAGACAGACAGACAGACAGACAGACAGACAGACAGACAGACAGACAGACAGACAGACAGACAGACAGACAGACAGACAGACAGACAGACAGATAGATAGATACAGTGGAAACCAGAAGTTTACATACACTGCATAAAAAGACACATTACCATTTTTTTCTCACTGTCTGACAATAAATCAGACTAAACCTTTCCTGTTTTAGATCAGTTAGGATTACCAAAATTATTTCTATTTGCTAAATGCCAAAATAAT
>OMNN01030818.1:0-15065 GCA_900302755.1 Chromis chromis
GACATAATTGTGTTGCAGTGCAGTCTAACAAGGGTGCTTGAAAATAGAGAAAAAATATGTTTTTTTTAAGAAACTGTGCTTACTGCTTATGTGAAAGCCTCTGTCTTTTTTTTTTTTTTTTTAGAGCAGAGGAAAATGAATTAAGTAACTGGTAGACAGATGAAAAACTTGTTTGGACCATTCAGCATTCAGACAGTTCAGTATTTATGATGTAATTTACTGTTTTTTATGAAATCTGCATTATTCGTTTTAAACACAAAGATGGGGTGCATAAAGCAGCAGTTAAAAACAACTTGATGTTGAAGCAGTTCAGCATTCTGTTAATACTGTGAATAATGGGTCCGGAAACTTTAATAATAAAATAATGCTTGTTACCATCCATACAGACTGACTGTCAAAGTGTCCCTAAACATTTTAAAAAACAAAACTGTTATGCAAGCAAACAATTTCATGTTTGAGCAATTTTACATTGCAGGAGTCTATTTGCAGCTTATTTGCTAGATCTGCTGCAGTTAGTTGGCATAATCGATGCGTCATTGTCATTATTTTTTACTGACTAAATGACTAAATGATTATTCTATTTTTCTTTTACTTAGGGCCATTATAACAAATGTCTTTCTTCAGTATCACAACATAAGACTTGTAGTATGACATCAGGTGTTTTTGACTCCAGTCATTTGTCAGCTGCAGTCAGTGATACAGTTTCAGAAAATGGCAGTTGAAAGCCGGCTGGTTGCAGCAGTGTGAAAGTTTCCAAATAACCAAGGCTTCAAAAGTATGGGGGTACTTCAAATTATCACAGAACATAAAAGTGGCTTGTAAACTGTGCAAAGCCTTGTTAGCATACAAATGCAGAACAGCCCGATGCACGATTCAGCATGGAGGCACTCTGTTTGCTTCTCTCCTGCTCTCTGTGCACACGTAAACTGTATTTACACCCAGCTGAATTTCCATTAAAGCTGTTCTCATTTACATATTTTTCTGTTTCTGTTGTCAGACAACTGCACAAGTATGAAATAGTGGCTAAAACACAGCTCATTAGGACATGTTAATCAGCAGTCACTCCGAAGCTTAAATACTGATTGTATAACCACACAAACTCTGCAATACATCCATAAGTTAAAGACAACAGCTGTGCAGTGCATTGGGCTATATTTTCATAGAATTTGAGCTACCATCTAAAGTTAGACAACAATTACATAATAAAGAGAAAAGGGAGTTGTTTAAATATCCACTGTGTCCATGATGCACTTTGTTTAATCCATCCATCCATCCATCATCTATACACCGCTAAATCCTCTGTAGGGTTGCGGGGGTGCTGGAGCCCAGCAGACTCGGGCGAAGGCAGGGGACACCTTGGACAGGTCGCCAGTCTATCACAGGGCTACACATAGAGACAGACAACCAAGTACACTCACATTCACACCTACGGACAATTTAGAATAATCAATTAACCTCAGCATGTTTTTGGAGTGTGGGAGGAAGCCGGAGTACCCGGTGAAAACCCACGCCACACAGGGAGAACATGCAAACTCCACACAGAAGGATCTCAGGCGTCCTAACCGGGAAGCGAACCGAGGATCTTCTAGCGGTGCTAACAACCGAGCCACCGTGCAGCCCACTTTGTTTAATATGAAGACTAAACTTTTTCACTTTGTTAAGGTGTTTGGAGTTGCAACAATAAGTTACTTTTTTAAATTTATTTTTATTTTCCGTTTAGCCCTACAGTTTTGCACTTTAATATGTAAATTGTTGACATTTTGTATTGTCCAATGGCAGATATTGTCAAAATAGAATTAACTTAACTGAAATGGACATTTTGCTCTTTTGTAGGACAATTAATTATTTAGTTTCATCAATTAATCTGTAAAATAGTAAATGGATTGATCAATAGAAAAACATAGCCATTAGTGGCAGCCCTATAGAATAAAATAATTACACCACACATCTTGTCAGTTCTGCATATTGATGCTTTAAGCTGTGATTTTGACTCCAACAGGAAAATCTGATCGTACAGGGATTCTTTTCATAATCTACACACAATGTTGTTTCTGCGAAAAATAATGTTAATTTAACAAAAAAAAAAGTCAAACAACGCTTGTGGCAACTGTTAGGTTGGTGAGCATTCAGGCAATGCAGCATTGAGACTGCAGTGTATTTGGACAAGATGATGAATATACCATACATCTAGTCAAGCCTGTATAATGGATCCATGTGTCAGGGTGTGACTTCGAGGTGTTTCCTGAGGAGCGCTGTGTGTTTCCAGGCCTTTATGAAAGCCGGCCGGTTGTGTAAGTCATGCGCGTGTGTGTGTGTGTGTCTGGCTTTGTAGCTGCTGGGCTCCACAGGTACACAGGCCATCGATCACACGGTGCGGCCATTATACACAGGCAGGGGTGGAGGTGGATAATGCTCCCACCGCTGCCACTGCCGGGGCCTCGACCGCTTGAGGGTCAAGCGTTTGGCTGGCCAGCGGTAATCAAGCCGACAGCGGGCTGCCTGTCTGCATGACAGATAACGTCACTAACACTCATCTGTACACATGAGCACGCAAATACACCCAGCCCGACTGAACACACCCAGTCTAATGGGCTGCTTTACAACACATGCAGTAAAGTAGCAAAGTTCAGCATTAACCTGCACATTTCACATGAAATGAAGGCATCACAGAAATTGTTATTAAAGGACAAAACCAGCACTACTTTTTCACTAAAATTATGGTTGCTGAGTCTATCCAGAATAAAATACACTTTATAAGTTTATAATGAAGCAATATGTTATTTCTAAGTGCAAGCTTTGCTGTTTTGTGTATTTTACTGGTTTTCGGCTATATATAGCATGAAGGCATAATTTGTATCAGATAGCAGGACAAACTAATTGTTGGTTTTGCTCTCGGGGGTTTTGTTTATGAACTAAAAAAAGATTAAGTAACCGGTGTTCTCCCTAAAACTGCTGTATGAGATATTTCTGCAATAATGCAGTAACCTCATTAACTTCAAACCAGGAAATGAGGCAGAAACAAAGAGGAGTGTTCCACCCCTAATTGTACGACTAGCTGAGGAGGGAAGATTCAAAACGGGAAAGTTATATATAAAACTGTTCCTGTGAGCAGCGAGCCTCGAGAGGTTTAGACACAGGCTCACCAGTGACAGCTCCACATGTTCAACACCTCCACCTTCACCACTCAAAAAGACACAAAAGACCAAGAGGTGTGAATAAACTCATGTAAAAGTTTTGCATTGAGAAAAAATCAAAAATGACATTTACATCCAGATGCTGATTTGTTGTCGTCAACATCTAGAAGTGACCCCAGAGGGATGTCTATGGCCCAATTAAGCAAAAGAATGCAAATAGCAGGTAAAGACAACAACAAACTGTTTCAAGTTTGATTTAAGCCAGACTGTATTTGCTAAATTTTCTAATTTGCAAAAGGACCCAGCTCCCATGCAAGGCGTCTACTTTAAGTCAAAACATCTGCTATTTGAGCTTCCAAATGGCAGGTGGAGGACCGAGCAAAAAGGAAGCGGGTGAGACACAGATGGGGAAGAAGACCGAAAGAGAAGGAGACAGAAGGAGAAGGAGACAGAAATAGAGGAGAGCAGATAAAGAGAGGGGAGAGGATGTGGTGAGGAAGCAGAGCGTAGTAGAGCCGGCCGCTGGGACTGTGAGGAATGAGCTGGCTGTGCTATAGGAGGCCTTAATGAGCATTCTCTCTAAACCCTGGAGAGTCTCTCTACAGCTCTCGCCCAATCTCTGTCTTTTCTCACAGCTAGCAAGGTACAGAAACACAAAGCTGGTTGCATGATGCCGTATGCACGGATGCATGCCGAACGTAAAGAAAGATGGACTGAAACATGCACACAATCGCCGCTCGCTGGTGAGTCGGAATTTGTCCAGATATAATTCACTGTCACCTCTGCAGGGCACACAGGCGTTTAAATCCTCTCTCATAATGAAACAACATTAACGGGCTACGTGACACAGTTCTCTCTGCTCCTGCAGACAACACTAATATCTTGCTCTATTTCAATTCCATTGCATTAAATTGGTACAGTGAAGTCAGCGTGGATCCTAATAAACCAATAAACACCTCGGAACCAAAGGGAGAAGTGTGGCAGCCGAGCTCAGATAATAGCCACTTTATGCATTAGCAAAACACCTGGTAATAATGGCTTCCTACTGTAGGTCCGTTTTTTTTTCTCTCTCTGCAGACTAATGTGCCCTTGATTCTCTCGTGACTTATCACTCCTCCCAGCTGTAGTTATGGATGGAGGGGCACAACAGACGTACCCTTGTAAGCGTCTGTGTGCAAAAGCCTCTGGTTTCATCCCCACCCCCTTAAAAACAGCCCCTTTATTTTTCCCCGGGAAATGGCTGAATGACAAGGTATCCGGCAATCCTGAATTATGGCTTGACGTGTGCAGGCCTGAAAAATGGAAAAATGATGAACAACAGGACAAAAAATTCAGGGGGAACAAGTTGCAGAGGTGACGGGAACAGCTGTAAATCTGGTTCTGGGACAAGGCAGGAGATGAGGCAGAGCCACATTCATGTAGGAGTGTGTAAGTGTGTCCATTGTGTTTATTTTCTGTCCTATTGTGTGCATAGGTGTCTGCCAAGAATGAGGAGAAGGGAACCTTTACTTAACGAAATGATTAGACTCTGTTGCCTCTCAATTGCAGCCCTGAGTGGCTATAAGGCTGCTGCCCCTTAGCTGGCCAGAACCTGGAAACCATCCAGAGCCTCTGAACAACTCACTCTCATTAACTATTAACCAGTGACTCAGGCCTTAAATCATCTTGGTGGTCCCCAGCCTGCTGACCCTGCTGTGGATGGTGGAGGCAGTGGCGGAGCGGTGTTTCATCAGCGCTAGCCCACCGGACACCCTGCTGATTTAATGGGCTACAATTACACTGCTTCTGACACAATATACTGCAAACATTTATAGATTTCCTCCCTCCAACTCCACAGCCAGCAGCGCCGATACATTTTTTTTCCCTCCACCAACCTGCTTGACAACCGGAGAGTTCGTATGACTAAATTACATGTTGTGAATTCAGCACCGCACTGACCTAGAGGCCAGTACATATGGTAAATGCTGCATTGCCCGAGGCTGTTGCACCATGTATACGGCACATATGAACATATTATACAGTAGGCCATCAGTATACTCGCAATGCAGCTGTTTATTATTTATTTCAAATCCTGCTGAAGGAGGAGGACTGAAGATCGCTGCTCGCTAGTAGTTTTGAAAAACCAACGTAATGAGGAACTAACCGTCATGGTGGAACCATATGGCTGGCCTTCTATTTATGTATATCTGGTCTGATTAAGTCAGGTCTTGAGGCCCCAGAGTACAGCAGTTAGTTGATGGTGACTGGAATGGGCTACTAGGACGCCACCGCGCCCCAATCATGCGCAATGGAAAAAAAAAAAAAATTAGACAACACTCCCTCGAGAGCCGTGCCTTGTTTTTGTACCTTCGTTAAAGAAGACATGCTAATGTGTGCCGTACTATAAGTGGATCACAACTGAAATAGTGCACGGAGCTCTGGGTCATCATCAATCATACGGCTGATGTTTATTGATTCTGTCCAGACTCATTATGACATCCAAGAGGTGCCTCGCTTCCAACAAGCATCCTTGCATTGCTGTTGTTGGGAATCTGATGATACTTGATGCTCAGATAAGCAGTTGCTGTTTATCTGGTGGTGCATACTTCAAATCTATCAACCGGCTTCTTTATTAGGCAATTCATGTAGATAAATTGTAGAAAAATACTGTATTAATTAGCATATCCCTTCTACTTCAACTCTACTGAGCATAAAAATGACATTTTTCCTGATTTTTCCTGATGTTAATTTCTTACCCTTGAACCCTCACACGCACACAACCAACCGACTGTCCTCTAACTATGCTAATCTTGGCATGTCACCAGCTTTTCTTTGAAGGTCATCACACTGAAATGAATGTCTCCTGGGGTGACAGAGCAGACTGGAGTTTGGCTCATCAACAACATTTCTTGGAGAGGGAAGGGAGGCAGAGGAAGGAAATAATCAAACCAAATAATTGCCATTTTGTTTGCGGCTGTCATATTTGATGTTTTCTGTTTTGGATGCGTTTGCTACTTAGTTGAAGGTTTTAAGGACCATTTATCTTAATAACCGTAACACATGTGCTTTTTCTTACCATGACAAGTGGGAATGTCTGTTGTGAGAAAGGCATATGAGCGCAACACGAGACCTATTTCAATTACTGAAAAAAGCAGAGATGTGGATGGTAGTTCGGAGGTCAGAACCAGGCTAAGAAATAATCCCATTAGTTCTGGAAAAAAAAATCAAAGAGGCAGAAGCCAAAAACCTCATTTAAAAAATACTCTTAAGCCCAGATGAAAAAGAAAAAAAAGAAAGGACCATTTAATGAAGCAGTTTCCTATCTTAGTAAAATGGACTCAGTAAAATGGTGGAACTAGTCTCTGCCTAGTAAAGGTTACCTAAACTACTAATGTTATTCTTTCCGTAAGAGCTGTTCTGACTTTGAAAATGCATTTACTGTTGTGCAAGTAGATTATTTTGCAGGTAGAATAGGAATCTATCAGACTGCTTTTAGAGAAAGTGCGGCAAACTTGAGAAAGTGAGGCTACTTCTTGGCAGAAGAATTCCAATCTCAGTAACACCGAGGAAAAATTCAGAGAAATAAACGACAGTGACCTCTGTGTTATCCACGAGCCAGGTTTATCTCTGTCAATGACTGACACTGTGGAAAAAGCCTCGGTAAGAGTTAATGATTCAGACCAGGATCCTGGTGGGAGGGAACCTGCTGGGTAAAGCCGGCCTGTAGGAGATGGCCTCCAGGCATGTAGGAGGCCTTTGTGCCAAACACAAGGCCTGAATCCTCCACGCCACCGCACAGTGACAGGAAGAGGGAAGGAGATGAGATAGCGGGCCTGTCCTCCTACTCTGTACTTCCTGAGATGACTGTGTGCTGGTGTATGTGTGCTCACACGTTCTATAAGAATGTATTATCTATATATACAGTATGTCTACAGTAAACAGAATGCCCCTGTGCAAATACGCTATGTTTATGTGTTGTATAATATTACTTTGAGGTTTGTTTGCTCGCTCTCTGGGTTTTGTTTGGTGGGCAGTGTGGATGTTTTGGGAGCAGAGCGGTGTGGAGGCAACCGTGGTGCAGGCATGGCCTTTGGACAAGGCTTGCAGTGTAGGCCTGCTGACAGGCATGGGACTGTTGCACTTCGCAGCTCCCCCCATCACACACACACACATACAGCGCAGAAGTGAGCCGGACTTGGCCCCTTGATTTAGCACTGTGGGTGGCTGAAGCCAGAAGACAGGAATCTAAAAGGAATAGAAAAATGGCCCGACTTGTCTGTCATTTTCTGCCTTACAGGTTGCTTTTTTTTTTTTCACCAGAAGCCTTCGAGCTACACCGAGAATAAAACCACTGCATCTTTAGACTTCTTGTACGCTCAATATAATATCTAAAACTTTAATACCAGTGTCAATGTGATGTTCAAGTTTCAGCAAAAAGATCAAAATGATATAAAGTTTTAATAGAATACAAAAATGAACTTCTCAAATACATCAAGGTCTAATAATATCTTAACACAGACAGCCGTACAAG
The DNA here is from genome assembly GCA_900302755.1 of Chromis chromis. Lineage (NCBI taxonomy): Eukaryota > Metazoa > Chordata > Actinopteri > Pomacentridae > Chromis > Chromis chromis. The sequence goes on from OMNN01030818.1 coordinate 7,645, forward strand.
AAAATTCACAAAGCAGAAAATAAGACAAGAACAAGTATTTCATGCCAATTTTAGGTTCTTGGCCATTTTGGATCATTTGTGCTATGGGAACCTTTAGGTTGGGTAAACACTCTACAAATTTTAATGAGCGAATACATTGTTTACTGAGTCCAGAAGTGTGCCCTGACACTTTGTAGTGAAGATGCAGACATTTAAGGCATACTGTCATGGAAATGTCATTAAGTAACTGCCATGCTGGCTGTATTAACCCTACGAGCCCTGAGCTATTCTCAGCATAATAAATAAAGCTTTTATCTTGGTCATAATATTTTATTTTTAGAACAATCTAGGCTATCCAGATATTCCATCATTTGAAATGATAATACTTAAGATTTTATTTTTTTATATTCCCCTTTATATCAATGGAAGAAGAAATATATATATTATGAAACTGTTATCTTTTTAGATGCATTTCACCATAAAATACTGCCAGTAGAGATGTCTTTTTATAGTTGTGTAGAGGAGATTCTCTGCAATATCAGAGGGTTATTGTATGGCTTAGAAATTGGGAAAAATTTGTGCTTAGTACCTAAAGGAAATAAATGTCATTATTTTATTCACTGAATTGTTCACATAAAGAAGCAAGGCTGGTAAACCAGACAAATGTTTGGCAACGAAAAGCAACTTGTGTCATTATCTTTCACACAAAGGGATGCAATGTTAGTAGATTACTCTTTCGTGCACAGAGAAACATCTAGGAAAGGGTAAGTTCTGCTGTTTGTTTTGACATGGGGTACTCCTACGCTATGAAATGATAAGGACTTAAAGTAAACGGGAAGCAGAGGAGTGAAAGTGGATTAAGAAATTGCTAAATATATTACTTCTGTTCTTACTTTGGTATGCACACATAAGTTGAGTAACAAGCATAATTACAAAGTTCCGATTCTGCCCCTTCTTGTGATATGTTAACATGCAATTACTGCATTTCATAGATATTTCCATACCAACATATTAACATATCTATGCAGTGAGTTCATGAGTAATTCAAACAAGAGTAATTGGTGTGCAGTTGGACTCACAGCTGTACTAGAATATAGGCTGTAACTATGATTAAACTGAATACAAATAAGGATCATTTTTACATCACACTTTATCACACAGCTGTCATTTGAAAGGTCTGTTCATTAAGTTTAACTTGATATGTTGCAATAAAAACCTACAGAGCAATTCAACTGAGAAGAAAGGATATGAATTTGGACACAAAGCGCATCCGTCAGGGCTCCAAGGGTTAAGTTAGATCTAACTGACAGTTACAAAAATTCTTTGAAACTTTTGCGACATACTTTTGCTAGAAGACACATTTTTAAAGTCGTGACTCAAAATGACCATTACTCGGCACATTATGATTTACATAATGGTATAAATCTAAGGTCAGAAGGGGTTTGCTGGCAGCAGAGATGGCTTTGATCCCACTAAGGAACAACCTGGTTTTGAGGCCTGATAAGGTTGCTCCAGACAGCTGATATTCTATGCAAAGCAAAGACTCGCCGTTAGTTCTACTTTATATTTCACATGCTTTTCATTCATAAATTGCACCAGCACTTGCTTATGGGCTTTCATTTCAACTATGTATTCTGTTCTTCCTGCTGTAATGAAAATGTACTATCTACTGTTCTTTAAGAGAAAAAAAATTCATACAAAAGTCATTATTAATAAGTACCACAGGGATGTTATTGCACTGCTTCACATTCTGTACATCACTGATTATGGACATTTCTTTATTAACAACCAGAAGAATCCTTGTTTGAAACCTAAAAAAAACTTCACTGACCATTCGAGGCAATAAGAAAACAGAAACAGCACCTCCTCCTATTAAGAATGCACCAACTTTCTCCATCACCTGACATACTGCAGTGGTGCAGCCATGACAACGCACACACACACTCGCACACAAACAACCTGGCAGAACTGCTTGAGCTGCCTCCTTTCTCTTCTCTTCTCCCTGACAGCTGGCCTGAAATGACAATTTCAAAGCCTGAATATTAAAGGTTTGGAAAGTCACTTTAATCTGATTACCTATCGGCTGCAAATCACCACACGGGAAACTTTATCGACCGGAGAGAGTGAGAAAAGAGGTAAAAATACATCGAGAGCACATATTTTGACAAATGCGATGATAAATGGAAGTTAGCTGGTGGATGGAAAATAAGTGTAGCTGTCTTTTTTTTTCTTTTTTTTTTTAGAAAGAAAAAAATGTTTTCAAAGATGATATTAACACTATCCATCACTTATGTGTCACCATTACTCATGCATGATCCATCAATCAGATTAGTTATCACGCTGCTTCTATAATAATGTTTACTGACTGTGTTCCCAACAGAAGAAACATATTACTATACTTTATCAAAGGCATTAAAGAAGTAGACATGCCACTAAAGAAAAAAATAAATGCTTAGATTGTGATGATCAGCTTAGTTTATAGCGCCGACACTTTAATGCCTGTTTTAGTTGCTCGACCAGCATCACTGTCATCAAACAAACCAAAGAACTGACTTCAAAACATCACGGACCAGAAATGCTGCTCAAACCCACTTCTGCCCGTCAGACAGGGGTCCAATCAGTGCTGGCACCAGACTAAATTAATTGGATGGGCGTTTGACTTCTACAGGCTGCTGCTGACATTCAAGGTTGTTTCTTTTTTTGTTTGTTTCATTTATTTTGATTTTCATTTCGTCCTTTCTCAGTAGCCAAAAGCTGCACCGTCGCCGCATGCCTTTTGGCTCTTTTGATTACATGTTTTTGATTAAAAAGTGGTGGTTACTTTCAGGTTTACAAATTTAAGAAATGACATGGCATTGACAAGATGCATCGTGTTTATTTGATGTGTTGCGTGGGGTCAGGTTATTTGGATTTTTTTTTTTCCTGATTCTGTTTATGTACCTTGACTCTGATGCTTAGCAACTGCTGGATCTGACTCTTGATTTATTTGTGCGACGGAAAAAAAAAAAGGTTGAAAATCATCTGTTTTGAGCAGATTTAGCTTTGCATAAAGACTCCTCAAAAATTAGTTTAAATACTGATAATTTAATGCAGCCAATACATTTAGTAATAAATCTAATGTTGCCCTGAATTAGTTGTTAAAATAAAAAACTCACAACTATATACCTGCAAATCTTCAAAATACTGAATCTATAATTGTACATCTGCAAAACTCTAAAAATACTGGGACTGAATTGATCATCAGAACTATAAAAACCTTTTTTTTCCCCCTACAATATAGCAAATAAAGCACCATTAGTGTTTCTTAGGATTATTTTTAGGCAACTAAAAAACTTGGTTAAAGTGAGAAAAGCAAACTTAGTTTTCTCAACGGCTCCACTCAGAGCTGCACTTTAGATATTGTTTTGAGGGTGAATGGTATTCTTAATATATTAAAATTCAACAGACCACGTCAAAGTTTTTCTAAGTGAAAATACAATGTAAAACTTTTTGCCGCTACTTATCAATTACACCTTTCTACTGGCCCAAAAGTGCAAGCTGGGTCAAAGCAATTACTTTAGGGAGCAACACTACTTATTAAAAGTACGATTTTTTTTGGAATCATTAACAAATTTAGTTTAATAAAGCTTATCAAAGTCCTTGCAAAGTCATGTAGAGACATATCATCAGCAGGAGGTGTAGTGGTGTTTCACAGCCCTTGGTAATTAAAGTGTCTTTCATCACTAAATTTTCTTTCTTCTTGCTCTTTAAGCTTGAAAACTGGGGTGTGAATAGAAAATAGCATTAAAAAAAAAGTGTGTGAAGAGCACGGCTGCATCTGATGTCAAGTATGGAGGAGCCTTGTGATTGTGGAAAGTAAAGTCTGCACACAGAGCACCGCGGTCCACATGTTGGGAAGGCAGCTGTTTGTAGCAACAGCTGAGTGGGGCAGGTGGTATTTTAGTCAGAAAACACTTTGAAACAGTTGACTGGTCGGAGTGAGGATGTCACCGACTGGCGAGATATCAGCCTGTTCCACAACTCATTAGTCAAGGTACAGAGACCAGCCAAACAGCTGTGGAACATTTTAATTCCAGCCCCAAATCAGCGGCTTGGACCTGAGCTGCTGCTTCCAATGACCTCCAGCCTGCTTCTGCAGCCGAAAAATAACACTCATAGAAACACAACTATATAGTGAATAATTCTTCTGTCCCTCATTTCCCTTCACCCCCCCCATACGCTCCTCCTTTATTCCATGAGCAACTATACTTCCAGAGCCCAAGGCCATGGTGTTGATATTGCTTACCCAAGTCTCAATGAGCTAATTAAGGGGGCTGTTTCTAAAGTGCTCTTGCATTTTGTTTATTTGTGTATCACCGAAGCCCCACAAATTACACAGACCAAAGGCTTGTCTGAACTTTTAATCTAATCACGCCTACCGCGAGCCCCCGTTTCCTGGTGTCAGTTTGCCTTAATGAGGCCTGGTCTGAGCCATGGCCATTAGTGGAGCTCAGTAGTGGAACAGTACCGCGACGAGACAGGCCCGGCGCAATGCTGCCACAGAGCCTAATCCCCGGTTGCTCCCTGTGGACCCGCAGCCATGAAGCGAGTTGTAAAACCCCCAGCTGTGCAGAACATGGATGACATTTGAAAACATACAGTATCTGGGTGGCAAATTAAGAGATGAATGCATTAAAAGCAGCACTTAAACGACATAAAAAGGACTGCCAGGTGCGGCATGAATAGATTATTGAGCCATTTTTCTGTGACATAAGCACTGAGGCAAAATGCTGGGTTCAGACGATGTCAGTTAGTTGTCGAGCGCACAAACTTCCATGTATAATAGGCATATTAATGCAGAGGTGTTTATTATCATTAACAACATGATGGTTTAATGCCACTTACCTTTTATATCAGCTTGCATTCTATGAACTGGCAGTATTTTGCTTTGGACAGTTGCACTAACATTCCCATTAGTACAATAATCATGTGGAGAAGGTCCCTACACTATTCATTTTCCATGTAACTTTCATTAATTCAAATTCTGAGAGAATTTAGTGCACTTTCCCATTTCCAATCTGAAGTGCTTTGAATTCTGCTCACTGCACCCGTTTCTGTGTCATCAGCCCACTCAGAGCCTGAATAATTCATAACAATATTTATTAGCACTCTGAGGTACAATTAGATGAATTGGGATTAAGAATTGGCTCGTCTGTGGAAGAGAAAGTAGAACAGCTCTGCCGATGGATTTGGGCAGGCGTAGCTCTAAAACATTATCAAAATAAAGCCAAGCGGATTAATTCCCTTTCTCTACTGTTTTTTTCCCCTCTCGTGTTTAAAAGAACATACTTAATATTCCATCTGCAAGAGTAAATCAGAGATGACAAGTTAAAACAAGGGCTGTGCAGGGGCCTCATGTTTTTATTTAATCTCTAATTCTTTGGGTAATATAAGTTTTTTTTTTTCTGACCTAAACTTGTTTTATAAAGTTCATTTGAGGATTTAATTTTACATTTCTTCACCAACTCACCAAGGACTCATTTTTACTACGTCTGCAGAGTAACGAATGGATATGACTGAGACTAATATACATTTACAGCAAATTGTGCTGTCACGCAGTTTTATTATGTTTTCTAAAGGTGCTTGAAAAAAAATCTGTGACAATATCTTTTTTGAAATATTTGGTATTGTGGTAATTCATTGTAACCTGTGTTCATTTTGGTGCAAAATAGAGTTTTTTTCATAGCAAAAAAGCACAGGCGTACTAATGATGGCTGCATTGAACTTAGTGGAGGTCCTGCTATTGTGCATGCTGGTTAACAGCCATGGCCTACTGGAATATTTAATGGAACTGAGCATTTGTTAATGTTATTAATTCCGCCCATGCTTTTTTCTAAAAACGTCAGTTGGGAAAGAGATATATTTGGATTTTGTTTTAGTATTATTCATTCCACAAACAGGATTCCAACTCTTTTCAAGAAATAATTTTCCAGGACATTTTCTGTGACATAAGGTTTGTATAACCAGAGGTGATCACTACCTAGACTAGCAACTTTTAGTATCTCTTATTCATTATGTAATACCATCAGGAGACGTCTGATCAGCCCCAAATTTATTCTGCAGCTGCACAACAAGTCCAAACATCCAGCCAGTCACTGAGCACTATCTCCTCCACAAGAAGATCCTGCAGCAGATGGTCAGTCTCTCGTAAAGCCCTGATCTCAACATCATGCAGTGACTCTGGGTCAGTCATTCTGGGATTACATGAAGAGACAGAAGACACTGAAACCGACTAAATCCACAGATCTCCAGCAAGTCCAAAACCAGTGCAGTGCAGGTGTACTGAGGAGAACTGGTGCAGTTTTGAATGGTGCTGACAGCAAATATTCATATCATTTAGAATTTTCATGTTTCCTCTGTTCTGTACTTCTAAACACTTTGTCTTCATATTGATTACCTGAAATGTTTGCACAGCACAGATGACTAACAGCATTAACACTAGCAAGTGATGACTGTAGGGCTTAGCTAAATCCCTTTTTTTTCTTTTTAATTGCATTCATTGTTTTATTACTACAACAACCACAAGTCTTCTCATCTCTAACAATGGAAATAGTGCAAATAAACACTTTTCTAACAATATAACTCTAGCTCTGTCTTTTGATCCACTTAGTGCTGTGAAAGGGTTTTAACGTATCCCAGTTAAAGCCTGTCTAAAACCCACTTTCACATTTGTAGAACTATTATTTTAAGCATGACAACATTTTCTCCATACACTCTACTGTGAAGCAAGTTGGACATAGTTAGTCTTTCTTTGTGTATACTGACTTGACAAAAACTAAAACCCCAAATAAGAGATAATGAGTATCACGACCACTTTTTTTTGTTAATCCAGGCTCTTTCTTCAGACTCTGTAAAAGATGCAAGAGAGGAATGCTGGTACAAAGATGTTTAATTGTGTAACTTAAGATGTTTACTTTACCACTCAGTGCAGCTGCTTATTTGTAATGTGACAGCTGCATATCAGAGCTGTTACATTTTAAACTTCATACATTTAAGGATATTGAAGAAGTGTATTTAGGTCTCTCAATGTCCCATAATGAAGCACATTGTCAATTTTCTTATCAGTGTTCTATTAGCTGCTAGGTAAAATGGGCTTAGCTGCAAATTAGGACCAAGCATAAAAACATGTTTTGTGCATTTTCTGCATCCTCAACTGAATGCAACTAGGTTTCTGTGGCGACAAAATGCAAACAGTTTGTGCTACTGTAAGTGCACAGCTTTGTTCGATGGGTTTGCAGATATAATGTATTCATTCAGCTGAGAATCTGTATCACTGATTGGTAAAAGGGGCTGCTGTGGCTCAGGTAGTAGAGCGGGTTGTCCACTGATCGGAAGGTTGGCAGTTCGATCCCCGGCCCCTTCACATGCCGAAGTGTCCTTGGGCAAGACACTGAACCCCAAGT
>OMNN01030818.1:25166-35246 GCA_900302755.1 Chromis chromis
TAATAATCAAAACAAACTTGGTCAAAATATTTCTTTAAAGTGGTATGAGAGCTGCTAAAATCGGTTAACCTGCACCCAGTAGGTTTAGCTTTGTTTGATGACTGGTGCTGAGGCAATTAGTTGTTTTAGGTAGTTGCACTCTGGCAGACAAAGAGTTGATCAAAGACTAGAAAACTAATTTACTACAATTTTAATAATTGGTTGTTTTTAAAAATGACAAACATTTGCAGTCTCCAGCTTCTCCACTGTGAGCATTTGCACCTTTTCTCTACATCTAAACTTGAATATTTAAAGTGCTTAGACAAAATAGATTGAGTAGAAAATCTTCGGTGGCTATGTCTAAAGCAAAAAAAAAACAGATTACCGCATGAAAATCTGCAAAGGACATTCGCACTGGAGAGAATACTTTAAATAAAATGTCTCACAAAGTCATATGCTATGTTGTTGTCCAAAGAAATTCATGAAAAGATGTGTTAGTGTGTCCTTCAGCACTTTCTGACTTCCGCACCCCATCTGTGGCACTCAGCTCCAAGGCTACTGGTTCTATTAAAGAGTTGAATATTCAAAAATGGCTCACAAATATACAGCATTCACTTTTTTTGAAAAGGCTCAGTAATTTTCTAGCTGGAGACTTGAGCAAATGTTACTCAAACAGGAGAAAATGGTGAATTTGTTGGGGACTAAATCCATATTTCATGCTGTATTCAGTACTCCCAGATGCATGCACACACACATATGAGTATATGGCTTATTTTTGTATAAAGGTTCATTCATTTAATTCCATAGCATGGACTGGGCAGCTTGGTGGGGCAACAAACACGTTCTGGGTTCAAACCACAGGGCTGGCTGGGCCTTTTCCATGTGGGGGTTTGCATGTTTTTCCCACACCTGCATGGATGACCTGACCAGGCTGCAGCCCACCTCTCACCTAATGTCAGCTGAGATAGCCTCCAGCGCCCCCCTGTGACTCCCTTAGAGGATCGGTGGCTATAGATAGCTTTATGGTAGTAGACATATACTACATTTAGGATAGATGTGTATTTCAGTGTGTAGAGTGAATCTGTGCAGTTACTAAAATATTATTCAGTTTAATAATGTGTGTAGAGATCTAAAAAATGGACAATATGAAGTTAAAGTTTGTAATTACTGACCTCACAATGATTGTGCATGTTTTTTGAAGCATGCATTTCAACCAAAACGTTAAGTTGTGTTTTCTCTATTTACGATTGTGGAAAATGTTACATACTTCACAGAGTAAAGAAATAATTCATTTATAGAAAACTATTCTTTCAATTGTCAAAATTATTATGTGAAAGAAATAAGCTTTACATAGGCATGTTGCAGCCTCAAACACACAGTCAACCTGTGGTCCATGTTAGCAGCGAAACAGCACCTGTCTCAGAAACCTTAATGATTTCCTCCAGCTTCACTCACCCCCACCACCAGCAGGCCCTTGTGGGAGGAAAAAAACTTACTTTTTGGCATGTAAGCAAGTCTAAATTTAAACCCCAGGTCTTTAGCTGGTATCTATATGAAGCAGAAGCAGACAATTAGCAGCTGATGGGATGCCAAGCACTGATGCCTGCCTTTCACTGTGACAAACAATATAAGAAAGGAAGTCTGACCTGTGGGCTGGCTGAACCCCCCCCAACCCCACACGCCACCTCAGTCTTGCCTTTCAAGTCTAAACTGTTTTCATAAAGCAGAGCTCTATGGCCAGCCAACTGGAAGAAAGGAGGATGTCAGGGGGAAAAAAAATCAAGACGTGGTGATAAAAGAGAGAAAGATCAAGTGTGGATAAAAGAGATCAGCTTATCCTTCTGACTAAAATCGAGTGACAGCCAAAGACAGAGGATATGAGAAGGGAAGGGTTAGAAGACAACAAAATGACTCTGAACTAAATAAGAAAAAAATCTCAATTCAAAATGGGCACATTATAAGAAGGATGGCGACTTGAACAGCTCCAAATGGACTCATAACACGTCTGCTGTGGCTGCTGCATAAGAATCATATTTTGAAATTGGATTTCATCTCAGTTTTGATGTTAATCAGTTGATGTGAGATTCACTTTTAACACAGTAGTCGCAGGACAGAATGTGCAATGTGGTATGTTTGATTACCTGTTAATTTTTTCTGTGCTATACAGATATGAAACAGCATCATTAGTATAATTCATCCATGCATTAATAAAGCAGTGAGTTTGCACATCATAGTACCGTGTAATTCTCAAAGAAATAGTAATCTGTTGCACAGCAGCAGTAATCAGAAAGCCAAAACAGCACCCAGTCCTTCCAGTATGTTGTACAACATAAAACCCAGGTATTGCAATACAGCAGCAGCTATCATTAGACAGTTAGTGTCATGGGGAGCTTGGAAATGGAGTGCATCTAATCAGGGCAAAGGAAAGAGTCCCTTCCTCAGGCCTCCCAGAGGAGGCAGCTGTTCCCAGGCCCTCCACCACTTGTTCATTAATTACTGTGAATTAATGCTTTTCTGCCGCCGAGAATAAATAAAAAGATTGCGGTAAGGCCTCACTAATCAAGAGTGGCTTTTATTAAATACTGTGAAAATGTCAGCTGGTTGTGGCTCTCTTGGAAAGGGAACAATCTGATCCGGCTCCACTCCAATCACACGTCATGTCTTGCTGGTCAGGGCTAAAATTGCTAGCACCTGTTTCACAAGGCTTCAAGATGTATTGTCTTTGCCCGGATAGAGCGGGGAGCAGCGGTTTGTATCCACGGCCAAACTTCACCGAGGCTCTGAGTTAGTTCAGCCTCTCAGGGATCTACATCAAATAAGACTATTGACTTCTAGCGCTTGCAATGTTCCACAAGAGGAGTCCTTTGTTTGGTCAGTTTTGTCTGTCTCTGTCTAATCTGAGATGCTGGTGACTCAGTCAACCTGCGGCTCAGCCTATCAATATATCGCTATGAAATGTGATTCACAGGTTTAAACACGTTTGCTGCAGAAAGTGACCATCTAGACTACTGATGCATCTGCCAATTTGCATACAAAATGTCAAAAAAAAAATGTGAAAAATTACCATTACAGTTTCCAAGCGCACAAAGAACATCTTAAAATGCCAAAAATACTGTAAAAATCATAATAGACACAGTTTTTCCAGAATTAAAATACATGCTCTAGCCTTAATTTTACATGGGATTGTGTGTAGTTTTTGCTTCTTAATTTTATCTTTTTAAATCTTATATATATTACTATATTATACACTGATGAAAATACACTGACTCAACACTTTTGTTGTGAAAATGTTTATCCACATGATATCTTTCATTTAACAAATCTATGTAAGATGACAGAACCAGTGTTTGCTTTTCTACTAAATGTATCTAATTTCTGAAAATATTTACAGTATTAAACTTGAATTTAACTCTTATTTATTAAACAAACAGATATATGAAATATTTGTGAAATTATAATAAAACTATGAATATATGCTGACAGTCTTTTTACAACAAAAAAGGCAGTTTTGTTAAAAAAAAAAAGTTATTCACATACAGGTTTTTAACGTTAGTTTACATGTAAATCCAACATCCTTTTATTTAATTTTATTGATACTGTTTGTGTCAAACATCTCTAAAATACAAAGCAAAAAATTCCATAAAATTACAGATTTGCGGTGTATGACTGAACAAAAACGTCAAGGTTGAGTAATCAATTAATTATTTGTCTTCTAACACTAATTTGATCAGTAAAGGAAAGTCATTGACATCATAGCTTCTACACCTTGTATAATGTCTGCATTACTCTATTGTTCCTTTAAAGCAAGACTTTGTTCATTGTGGCAACAAGTGGCAATCATGGATAGGTCACACTGAATTTTCCTTTATATATCAGAATATGTTGGTTTGAGACGCTACGTATGATAAGCAAAGTGTTTAGTTCCTGTCGTCCCACTAAATATTTATCTGTGCCAGTGTTGTTCATACAATTCTGAGTAATTCTATTTGTCAAGTTTCATTTTTGAATGTGAAAAAAAACAATTTCTCTCTCTGTAAAGCCCATTTGTGGTGTTTTATGAGTAATACTAAGGTTATTTTTTTTTATCTAAGATTTGTTTTCATTAGCCATCATAAGCTACAGGTTGCATCAAACCAATTAAAGCTGCAACAAGAAAATCTTTTGGCGTATCAAACTAACAAAGTTTGCTGATGGATTTAGTTTTTAATTTGTAAGAAGAAAGCTGTTATTTACGACTTTCAGAAGTTACAGTCTTGCTTTATGATCATGTTTCCAGTTAAAAGTGTCTTTCTAAAGATTTGCTCTGTTGTTTAATCGCCCAAGTTAAGACTCCAAAACTAAAAGAACATGAGGACGGGAGATGGATGAGGATAAATCAGACAGCAACTCGGCTGATGAGAACAAATGAGGGGGCCAGGTGATTCAATGTGAGAATGACACATCACATCCAAACACAGTCTATAAAACAGTGCTGCTTCAAACAGATGGGGGGAAGAACAGCTGTGTGTTTTAATTGGTCACACATGCGATATCAAGCACGCAGCTCATCTAAAACCATAAGAATACCTCGCTCTGCTCAGTCTTCTCCCAGATAACTTGGAAGGATTGTCGGCCACAAGGACACAAAGAAACACTGACTTGGCTCTCTTGTAGTTGATGTTCACCCTCTGTATACACCGAGAGAACAATACCAGGTTCTTGTTTTGGGCTGTGAAGCAATCTGTCTTTGTGCCATAAAACAATCGAGCAGATTTACCACCAGAAGTAACTAGGTGCCACTGAGTTGGATTTTATGACAGCAGAGGCAACGATAAAAAAAACACAGCATAATCCAGTTTGAGCACACATGCACTGTATGCAATGTAGGCAACAAGCAGCGACTTCATGGGGACGAGAGATACGATACATAAGGGAAGAAGGCACTGTAAAATCTTAATATATGTTATTTTTAACCCTATGAGCTCGAGGCTATTTTCAAGGTAATTTTACTACCTTTACTTTAAAGCTCCCATCTTGGTCATTGTAAGGCCTGCTGATATCTGATGTATCTTTTTTTTTTTAAAGCTATCCAGATCTTCCATCATTTGCTATAAAACTAATTCAAGATTTTTTTATTTTTTTATATGAGCCTTTATATCAAGGAAACATATTCTGCAATAATGTTCTTACAGGTGTTTCACCATAAAATGCTGGCAGTAGAGATATAATTTCATAATTGCGTAGAGGAGATTGTCTGGAATTTGGAAATATCATGATATTGGGGAACTCTATGACTTAAAAATATAATTGTCATTATTTTATTCATTTATAAGTTAACATGCGGTAGTCTACTTGCAGAGGTGGCAACCCAAGCAAGTGTTGGCCCCAACATATCACTTCATAGATATGTTAATATCTATGCAATGATTGCATTGCATAGATAATAATACATCTAGATATTAAAACATCTATGCAATGATGACTTCATGAGTAATTCAAACAAGAGTAAAGGGTTTGGAGATGGACGCATGGCTGCATGCAGGTTGTGACTATGATTAGATTTTTATTTAAAATCAAAATCATTTTTCTCACTGGCACTTCATCGCACGGATAAGCAGCCAGCATCATTGGAAAGGTCAGGTTGTGCAGTTCCATTTGATATGTGCTACACCTCGCTGCAGTGAATACTTGGGGAGTAATTCACCCAAGATGTAGGGATGTGAATTTGGGCGTCCGTCAGGTTCTAAGGGTTAATTTACTAATTGTATTTAGATAAGAGTTGTCCATATTTTTGCATTTCACATTATGGTACTCTGGTACATTGTTGTGTTGTTATTTGAGAGAAGTCATTTATTATATTTTGCATCTGATATTTACGATGTTTTTTTGGATATGTGATTAATGGATGAAAAAAATACAGAGACAGTGCTCTGATGATGTCGAAGTCGCTGTCTGGTGGATAAAGAATAAAGCATGATGTTGCTGCATACGTTTGTTTTGCTTTACTGCTACTATTTTATTCTAATTTGAAATAATATAGTTTCATTTACATTTTCTGTGTATGTAGTATGAAGGGCGCTAAAATTGCATTTTGACAGAGTGGAAATGTTTCCATTTTAAGTCACATCAGTCTTGTAACTTAAAAAGATGACTGACCGGTATGTAATTTAAATTTAAAATGAACCGTTTAGAATAATTGTTAGCTTAGAATAATATGCATCCGAGCATACACTGTGTTTATTTTAAATTATGCTGATTTGTTTTAGTTTTTTTTCCTAATTTGAACACAGTAGCGTTACAGGTATATTTTCTATTCATTTGCCCATTGATCAACCCCATCCAATCCAGGTGGCATGCATCTCTCTCAAAATTGTATTTGCTGTTGCTAATTGGTAGCTTTTGGGGAACAAGGCTGGCACAAGAAACGTGTGGAAAAAAAATAAACACGACTGGCAAACATAACGTTTATTTGACTGAACTTAATTTTCAATTTGGTCTAACTCATGCTTTTGTTTTGCAGTAAAACAACAATTTTCTTCCAGTCATTAATGAGTTAAATATTTATAATGTTTGTAATGCATATTTTAATGATAAAATAACATTTTTACAGTTTAGAGGGGAATGAGGTGATCAGTCTGCTCCTTGTAAAATGAAATGTTGAAAAAATTAATATGAATGATCCTGTTGACAAACTGCTCTCAGCCGAGCCAGCAGGAAGAGTGGAAGTTGCCAAGACACCAGGTTTAATCTTGGCCAACATTTGGCAGATACTTTTTTACCCTCATAGCGCTGCAGTCAAGACTGAGTACCAGTATTTATAAGCAGCAGCAAAATCCATATCACCAAATCTAAAACAAAATCTGTAATTTGACCGAATATTAAAGCAAACTCCACAAATTTAGCAGCACCTGCGAGAACCACTCAGTGTTTGATATCCTGCCTCTGTTGCTTTAAATTTGAGCCTCTAATCTTTAGATTCCACTGTCTAACGCCATGTTTCTCATTTCACGTCTATTACATTCATCCATTCACATTACACTGGTTATTGTCCAAAGCTCTTGAATATTCTTTTAATATGATATGTGCTAGATTAATGAACTTGTCTTGCCAAAAATCATGAATAGCAAATGAACAACATTTATTTCGAGATCAATAATTCAACGAGATTCTAAATTTTATCTCAAAGAAATATACTTTCAAAGGAACTATGAATTTATTACACAGTCCACACCTCGTCACACAGCTGTGATACAAAAAGCATTCCAGCACTCGTGTTTTTCAGGAGCCGTTGATGATTTTTTTTTTAGGAATCCCTCCTTTTGACAAGTATTTTCAATAATCCTTGTTTACTCACAGGGTTTCATAACAGGCCTACTCCATCTTTCAGCCTTTATGGAGATAACTGTAGATTAACTAGTGATACAGGGACAAAAATCACTTTGAAGTAGCCTTGGTTACTTTGACAGTTTGGTTGGCTGATAGTAAATTGCTTAAAGCTCACCGCAAACAAAGCATTATGCAAAACGCATGCAATTAATCACTGAGAGGGCGGTTCATATTTTTTATGATTATTAATGGCCTTTGCCATGCTGTGGGGTCATCTCACCTCTCTAAAATATTTACATCATAAACAGCATGAATTATGGGGGTTGCAGGAAGGGCGCTGCTTTAAAATACAGTTTCCTTTATTTTCATCAGCTGGGGCGGTCAGAAACTAGCCATCCGCAGAGCTCTGTATGGAAATGAGATGCTCCCTCCGGTCACGTGATGCCTGAAGGACATTGTTAGGATTCAAATCTTCCGCTAGCCAGTCGTTGTGGTGGGAGAAGCGAAGAAAGTGGCTTCCAGCTCATTAGCCACAGTACGAGATCAATATGGTAATGCTGGCAACAGTGATTGAGATGTTATTCAAATTAAAAGAAAGAGTTGTGTGTTTTTTAGAGCTCTGTGAATAATAGACAGGGATGGCTGGGAGAGTTCTTCTCACATTGCAGGTCCCTTTTGACCTTTTGCAGCTTCTAACTTTCACAATGTGATATACCGAAACAAGCAAAACACATTCCGACAGTTGTAGACAGTGTTTTGAATTGATGTCAGTGGCGCATATACCTTCAGGCTGCGAGAAACAATGCAGCAGCAGAAGAATTTCTATGCTTGTCGAGATTTCATTCGGCATCTTTTGCACAGGAAGTTTGTTGAACAATGTACAACAGTGAACTTGAAAGTTGCTGTACATTTTTGTGAAGCACTTGTGTAGAAAAAAAACTGTGCACTTTTATAATAGCATGCATGCACAGTCTGCTAACTTACTTGTGCAACTGATAATTTATTACTTTTCTAATTTGTAAATACATGTATATTCTTTATAATGGTTTGCATCAGAGTATTAATATGCCAATACATTCTGTTAAAAACAACAGTGCATGTTAATCGGACAGTATTAATGTTTCAGTGGCTGCCCCTGCTATTTGTACACTTTACACTCAGAAGGTGGACTACTAATCACAAAATTAAATATGCAACGTGATAATTTTTCAAACATGGAGCAAATGGTGGATTTAATTGTAATTTTTCTGCACTTTCTGACAAACATTTGGTTGTTGGTTAAGTTATTTTGAATTCAATCGATTAGCATCATTGACATCTATTTTACAGTAGTTGTAATATTAGTTAAGCAGTGGTTATCCTCTTGGTTTTTTAACAAACTACAACAAATATGTGATGATATTATTATAAGTAAGTCTTTTTGTCATTTCAGTTGCAAGCTATTTGGTTGTTGATGCAGGTGATATGTCACAAAGTTTCATTGGGCGGTTTCAAATGAGCCGAAATGGAACCCAAACTTCTCGGTTTTGTTTCACAACTAAGAAAATCTCATTTAAAATCCCACTGATATTTCATCTACTCTCATGTTTCCATAGGAGTAGCAGTAAAAGTATCTCCTGCCGTTGTTCATTTAATATTTATGTTTTTAGTGTGCTTTAATGAACACCTTTTCCCTGGAGCATTGTGGAGTTTTATGGATGTGGATGAAACACTGCCGTACGCCAATCAGCCACAACATTAAAACCACTGAGAGTTGAAGTGTAGATTATTGATTATCCCGTTACAATGGTACATCAAGTGAAGAAATATAGCAGGCAACAAGTTAACAGTCAGTTCTTCAAGTTGATGTGTTGGAAGCAAGAAAAATGTGCAAGAATCTGGGCGACTTTGACATGGGTCAGAGCATCTCCAAAACAGTACATCTTGTTGGGTGTTTCTAGTATGCAGTGGTTACCAAAAGTGACCCAAGGAGAGACAATCAGTGAACCTGTGAGAGGGTCATGAGCACCAAAGGCTCATTGATGCATGTGTGGAACGAAGGCTGGCACAAACTGCTGAAAACCTTAATTCTGGCTAAGATGCCAGAACACACAGTCGACCAAAGCTTCCTTCAAACGAGGCTGCGTCTGATGTTGCCCATGCTGACATTTGTCCAACAACAAAACCACCTACAATGCATACATGTTCATCAGAACTGTGGCGCAATGGGAGAAGGTGACCTGCTCTGATGAATCACGTTTTCTTTTACATCACATGGACAGCCTGGTGCGTATGCGTCATTTACCTGGGAAGGAGATGGCAGCAGGATGCGCTATAGGAAGAAGCTGTTGGAGGCGGGTTGAGACTTAAACAATGTTCTGCTGGGAAATCTTGGGTCCTGGCGTTCATGTGGACATGACTTTAACACAGGAACAGTCAGGCGAACATGACAAGATCTGCTGCTAATATCTTGGTGCCCCAGGATACCTTCGGAGGTCTTGGGAAGTCCATGTCTCAGTGGGTCAGAGTTGTTTTGGTGGCATAAGGGAGATCTACACCGTATTAAGCTGATGGTTTTAATGTTGTGGTTGATTGGTGTAAGTACCCACACTGCCACACTTGCAGTTTTTGGAATCAGGAGTTGTTTTCTGTGTTCATAAAGTAATTGTTTATTTTTAATTCTGAATTCTACATTCTAGGTATGATTTCTACCTTTTATCTTGTTGTTGGGCTTACTGATGCGTTTTATACAGGTTAGAAAAATCCAGTAATTGTGGAATGTGGAATGGAGATGTCACATTTCCATGTCAAAGCAAC
>OMNN01030820.1:2391-21683 GCA_900302755.1 Chromis chromis
GGAGGCGCTGTGGTTCCATGTTACAACGTGAATTAATCTGAATTTTTATATTTCCTCTTGTGAATGTCGTACAGACACCAAATTTGGACAGGTTATACCAGAATTCTTGTTAACGACGGTTGGTGTAAAAAGGTGCAGAAGACATGGCACAGGACCACAGTTATTTAATCTTGGTAAATTCAGCATGCAAACTTTCTGAGGGTCCTTGTCTGCTCTCCCCTTAGAATGCTAGCTAATTTACGACAGTCTTATCAGCATCTCGGGGCTAGTTAATTTGGAGCCAGAGCAAATAAATGTCTTTTGAAGTCATACTCTTGGCGTGTTAAGTGGTGTTCTTCTCGGGAGTATGCATTCCTTGGCCTGCTCACTGTCTCCCAAAGTGTCAGTTTAATGGCAGAGCCTAATTCAAAAATCTACACAGGATGGCTTGGTCCAGGGGTTCGACCCCCCCTTGGTTACCTCTGCAAGGAGGTCGTAGCTGTGTCTGCTACATTTGATACATTTAATGTGCTGTAGACCTGCTATTTTGTTCTACACTTGAAGCAGCTGTTTGCATTTGAAGTGCAAATTCAGTACCGCACACAGAAAGTCTGGATAATCACGGTTTCCAGATTTAGCCATTTAATGTTTATCTCGTCCTTATCTTACATCTTAGTATCAGGATGCGTACATAAAGCCGGTCTGATGTACAAAGTCTGACAGGAAGGAAAGCAACGCAGTGTGAGGTACCCCCCATCACTACCCCCAACCCTTAGTTGGATCTATAATTCCCTGTACTGTGGTTTGACCTGGAGCACACATCCCTCTTCCTTCTCTCAACATCTTATCAAAGCTCTGGCAGACTTTGCCCGGCTTGACATCTGAGAGAATGAGACCAGAGAACGGCTCCCCAGGGAGAGTAGGTGACTCAGTGACACAAATTCAACACAGCTTATGAATATATCGGTATCCACATTTAACACAATAGTTTTTGCACAGCAATCAGCAGCTCTTAGTTGACATCCAGCTGTTTCCTGACACCCTTTGAACCCTAGTTTCTTTTCAAAAAATAAAAGATTTAATGTTAATCAATACTTGAGTGCTTTGATAAGATATTTAAAGGTGCAGTCAAGACATTCTTGAGAAAATTTGTTGGTATTTTAACTGAGCACACTTGACCACACTAAGCATTCACTGTAAGTGGTAGTGGAGTCACTGTACAGAACTACTCTTGACAAAACAACAGGATAGTATCTTTGTAGCTAAGCTAACAAGGAATGTATAGTTAGCATTAGCATTTCAAACTATGCATCAATCGAAATAATCTCCCCGTACCAGAGAATTTGTGTTTGTAGTTCTTTGTAGCCCTTTGTGGCCATTTGCAAATGTTGTATGGACAAAAACCATGATATCGATAAGTAATGTAGCTAATGTCAGCAAGGCTAGTGGGTTAGCAAACAGTTGCTACAGTTGCTGCTGTGAAGCTAACATGCAGAAAGGACGAGACAGTTCCCCAAAAACAGCACCAGCTCCAAAAAAAAGAGAATACCTGCAATTCTGTTGTTACTATAGCTAGCACAACAGCAACAGCATGAGTTAGCAAACTAGAAAGTTAGCTGAATGTCTGTGGGTAAGTCATTTAGAGCTAACCAGTGGGGATTAGCTATCACAACATTAGCACACCTTTTGGTTCTGCACTTTAAAACATCATAAAGGAATTTAGCCAAATCAAATTTTGTAGTTTACTGAATGTAAATATGTTGATTTAGCTCATTTCTACTTAGCTGAACAATTTTTAAATTTTTAAATCCCTTTTGAAACTAAAAACACAAATTCTTAGAATGTGAGCCATTCTGATTTAAAATTATGTGTTGAATGAATGAATGAACAGCTGAGAGTTCACTCAACTCATTAAATTCAGCTTATAAGAAACAAAACTGGCAGATATGCAGATTTCCCAGGATACACTGTTAGAGAGTTAAAATTCCGCTGAGACTTTTTTTGTAGTTTGAGAAAGCAGACATGGTGGAAACTTGTTGTGTGTCTTTTTTAAATTGGAGTTATGGTTGTTTCTTTTTATAATTAAACGATTCCAACCATGACAAAGGTCAGTACTGAATTCATTCAGTACACCTGTAGACTTCTAATTTGTCTCACGGCTGGGAGCTGCCTCACAGAATATCTTTGTTCTGACTCTGGTCAAAAATGGCTTCAGTGCTGTGATTTCAGTGTTGTTAAATAATGAGAAATGCTTTAAACTTAGAAAATGTAAAATGTCTTGGTCTATGTGACTAGCTCATTTAATGTAATATGAGTTTATTGAACTTGTTTTCTCCAACATGACTGTTAGTCCTAGCCGGATCATAGCAGTTTATTTGAATTTTTGTTCTTCTGACCTTCTCATCTTTGGTTATTTCTCAGCCATCTCACCTTCTTGTCAGTTCAAATGTGTTGAGAAGTTCAGCACATTAACATGAGCCAGATTTACCGTCCCACTCACTCCCACTGCCTCCTTCCCCACCTCTGTCCTGTGCACCAGCATGATCGGCCCCTGTTGCTGACTACCTGGAACACTGTTATGTTGCTCAGTTCGAGCCACTTTGTCTTTTTCCCAGGGAAGCCAACCAGGGCTGTGTAACAACACACACAGAATGAACCACTAGTGAACCTCGAGGAGATAGTTGCTGAATTTGACAAAAAATATATTGGATTATAGTCGCTGACTGCACCTTTAATCTAGGTATTTCTTTGTGTTCAGTTGATTTTATTTTATTTCACTGTGCAGTAACTGGGGGCATTCATCAAATGTCTTCCTTTGTGAGAGAATAGGGAGAAAAAGTACTTACAATGTTTGTGAGGCAGCTATAGTCATGAGGGCTGCTAAGCAGAAAATCTGCAGAGAAAAACAAGCAAGCCAAGGGGCAAATAAGCGTCAGCCCGCTTGTTGTGTTTTGATTAAAAATGGTCTGTCCCTTCTACAGGGTATGGCACTTTTGTTGTTGTTTCCTCCTCACTTTGTTTGATTTATGGCATTGAAATTCCTCTTCCACTGCCTTCTACAGATTCCTCATGCTTGTGGAACCAGTTTGCCTGCTCAAAGAACAAGTGCATCGCCAAGCAGTGGCTGTGTGATGGGGAGAACGACTGTGAGGACGGTCTTGACGAGAGCGTGCAGATCTGCGGTTAGTGCCCTTTCAGAAGTCATCAGGAATATGCTGCTGGTATAAAAGGTCGCATCTGCTATATTACTTGTAGTAGTTTCATGTGTTCCTCTCGCAGATGTGGAAAGGAATGGACAGAAATGAAACAATCTTAATGAGGCAACAAATGAGACCGTGGGCATTTCTGATAATTCGAGGGAGCACTGAGGCAAATAGATTTTTTTTTTCAGCTCTGATGCCCAAGAGGCATAACGATTTCAATGGGGCAAATGATATGTGTGTGTGTGTGTAATGAATTCTACAATAAAACAAAACGAATCCAACCATAATAAAGAGACTGGAATTGTGTGAACACCGATTGGTATAATTTGATTGTAATGGAGTCAAATATTAATGAAATGGTCCAAAGATTTCTCAGGTGCACTTTCTTGTCAAAAGCAAGATGTGCATTTTGGCTCTGCATGCCTAATTGAACTCCTGTATTTACCTTTGTTTCTTAGTGTAGCCAATTTTTCTTCTGGTCTGTTTTGCCTTAAAGGGCAGTCCTAAGATAAAGGCAATTGCTGACTCATAGAATTCAGGTAAATAATTGTTATTCACAAAAGCAAAGTCATTATGTGTTAGTTCTGCACCAAAAAAAATTGCTGCGCAAAGAAAATTAGAGTTTCTCGGGGGTCATAAAGGGAGTATAAGTTCATACCATACCCAAAATTGTATCTAATATAGTCTGATATATTCTGTAATAGCAGGACAAGGTGCTTTGATCTATTGAAATGACTTAGAATATTCCCCTTTGTTATCAGTAAAGACTTCCAACAAAATTGGAAAAAAAAGAACATCTGCTTCAGTTCAGTGTTCTTTATACTGTTTTATCTCTGTTGTGCATTTTACCCACTGTATTGACTGGCTTTTGAAAGTACACCATGTGGTCCTGTTTTCCTCTCAGGTGCAGTGACTTGTGCTCCAGGGCTGTTCAGCTGCCCTGGCTCTTATGCCTGTGTTCCAAAACGCTGGCTCTGTGATGGTGAAAGGGACTGTCCTGATGGGAGTGATGAGCTTTCCGCAGCTGGCTGTGGTAAACTCTGTCTTCTTTTATCGCAAAATATTGAACAGCTCGTTGCAAATTTTTTTTAAGGAAAAAAAAAACACCATACATACAGTATAGCGAGGCATAGTACATACAGTATAGCGAGGCATAGTAGATAATGTGAGTTTTTTGCACAGCCTTCACTAAGCGGTGCAGTCTGGATTGTTTCTGCTTTGATTTAAGCCTACTTAACTATGAAAAAAAAAACAATTAGAAATCACAGAGACCAGTGGATTAGCATAAGGCTTATGTTATGTTCGAGACATATTGCATGCCATGCTGAGAAGGAAATGTTTATCCATTGATTAGCTCTTGAACCCTCTTCTCTTCGTGCATCAGCACCCAACAACACATGTGATGACAGCTCGTTTCGCTGCCGCAACAAGGCGTGCATCCCCCAGCGATTCGTCTGTGACCACGATAACGACTGCGGAGATGGATCTGATGAGTCATTGGAATGTGGCAAGTAGATTTATCTTGCTCGCTTGCACTTGATATTCACCAGTGGGATGTGAATATGCTCCCATTAAAAGCCGCGCGAGGAAAGTTTGAGACACAAAGTTTACGGAAATAGCAATGGTGGACAGATTTCTAGTTTGATAGATGGGCGATGGCTTTAGGGCAGATCAGCAGCTGAAGAGGAGAAATAAGACCAAAATAAATTCTAATTGAAATATGTGACCACATACTGGTATGGACTCTCACTGCTGATTACAAACCCTTTCTAGAACCATACTGGCCAAGCGAAAACTAGACAAATTAACATATCAAAAAATCAAAATGAGGACATTGTTTTATGTAGTTACTGTATTTCCTGGACCAGCTGTCTATGCAAAATTATACAATACTATTATTAGGAGTGATGGAATTTAGATTTTTCTTTATATTGATACATTTGAGTTGCAAGCAGCCTGACTTCTTTTTAAATATAAATGTGCTATTATAATACTTGTAACCATACTGTTTAGCCGCTTTTATTTGGGCATTAACAATTCACAGTGTCGAAGGAACTCTCTGCTGCAGCCTTGATTTATGATGACTGGCTGATGAAATATGTGTATTTATACTTGAAATATTGGCCACTGCAGCTGTGAACGCCATTATACCTCCAGATGGTGTGAATTGTTGATCAGCTATGATTCTATATACGCCATGAGGGTGCATCATTATAATATGAACAATGGCCATAAAAATCTTGCCTGGGCAGCTTTATTTTCCATAACTGACACTTTATTCTGATAAAGCTGCACCCTAATATGAAGCTATGACACTGCCAAGTTAACTTGAAAGTGTCTGTCCTGCTTCAGTGTACCGCTCCTGTGGATCAGGGGAGTTTCGCTGTGGGGATGGCCGCTGTCTTCTCAGCTCTCAGTGGGAGTGTGACGGCTATGCAGACTGTCCCGACCACTCTGACGAACTGCCTCTGAACCTCAAATGCCTGGCTGCAGGTAAGAATGTTGTTTGGCTTTCAGCTGGAATCTCTTCATCAGTGTCACCAGCAGCGCCGCTCGTCCAGGAAAGTGGCGGGTACATGTGCCGGAAACAAAAAGGCGGCACAACAAGCAGAGATTCCTCGAGAAGGAATTAATCTGTCAAGATCCACTTTCAGGTCAAAAAACGTCCCCCCAGCTTTCTTGAGGTATTACAGGGCGTTGTGCCAGTGACAGTCATGTCTTGCTCTTTTCAGGAAGCTTGTGCAACGGCTCCTTCTTCATGTGCTCCAATGGACGCTGCATTTCTGAGGGGAATCTGTGCGACGGGAGAGATGATTGCGGCGACGGGTCAGATGAGAGGAACTGCAATGTGAACGAATGCTTGAACCGCCGAGTCAGTGGGTGCACGCAGGACTGCCAGGACCTTCCTGTGGGGTACAAGGTAAGTGATTGTTTGATAGCCTGAAAGTGCATTCACCATCATTATCAATTTTTGGATACAGTTTTTACAAAGAGTAATACATCCAGCGAAAAGTTAAAGCAAGCAAGAGTGCAGATCGGAGAGATAAGAATTGGAAAAATACAGAACAGGTAACAAATGAAAAGAAACCCAACATAAAGGGTTTTTGTAAGATGTTGGGCACCCACATTCTGTCAGAACAGCTTTAATCCTCCTTGGTGTTGATTCTCGAGAACTCTGTTGCTCTGCTAGAGGGATCAAACACCATTGTTCTAAAAGGTATTTCCTCATTTGGTGTTTTGATGATGGTGGTCCAAAATCTTCCATAGATGTTCAATTGGGAGGAAATCTGGTGACTGAGAAGACAATAGCATATGGTTCACATAGTTTCCATCGCGTCCTGTGGATATGGGTATTGTGATCCAGGAAGAGACCACTCCCGTCAGGATAGAAATGATTCATCATAGGATAAAGGATCCAGATCATTTTACTGTAGCAATCAATGATTCAATTTGTCACCTGTCTGTATGTATAGCAGTAGAACAAACTAATGCAAATGTACACAGTGAGAGTTGTTTGTAGTGATGATTCACAGCTATAATGTGGCCTACTTCAGACAGTGTGACATGCATTACAATATTATATACTACTACAGTGTGAGGTTTTATCTGAGAAACAGCAGTTGTAAGCATTAGCATCATTTCCAATTCAGTAGCAGGTAAAATGTGGAGCTTATTTTAGTAGTAGTGTGGGCATGAATGATTAATGCCGGATAATGAATCGAGCCTAACTTTGCACATCATTAAAAGGGGCATATATACATGGAGTCTATCACTTTTTGAATAACCTTGAAAACTGTAAGGTGAGTTTAATGATATGCCAACAATGATCTAAGCTCCCCGACTGCGCCGTGCGATTGCCTGGCAATGGTGGCATGTGAAGTTAGATATGAATCCAGGTCAAGGCCACAACCACTGGAGTGTTTCAATGGCTGTCCCTGTTGTCAGACTGTGGTAGTTTTGTGCCTTCATCCCTCTGCTGCTCCTCCACAAGATGGTGTTTACTGCATCAGAAAAGTGGCTGAAAGCACAGAAAAAACTCCTCTTCCTTGTCATGACGGGGGCAGAGTTGGACAGAGAGCACATCACTGCAGACTCTTAGCTCATCCATTTGTGACCCGAACAGGAAGATCAGCAGAAAGGCCCTCAAGGTTATAACTTTGGATAAGAAAGGGATTTGCAGTGGGTTCAGAGCAGCTGATACAAGCACTTTGAGTTAGTTTTTTGGGGGGCCTGGTCACTGATGTGCGATGGAACTTTTGAGCCAAGGAACAGTGTATCTGTATCCCGGCTTTGATGTCATCATATATGTATGGTGCTTGGTGGCGGTGCCCTTTCTTTGCTTGCTTGCCGTACTTTGTGAAAGCAATACTGGAGTATGTAATATATTTCTTCTCAAATGTCTGTGAAAGTACAACTGGCACTGCTTTTATAACATGATGCCTCATATAAGGAGAGAACTGAACCGCTGTTGTGTTTTTAGACATTTCTCACAGGGTCATAACATAGAATTTTAACAATTTGTCTAACTTTTCATTAGTAGAAGTGGCACTACAGCTAAACTGATGCTTTATCCTGCATTTTGATTGTGTTTTATAATGTTCAGTGTAAATGCTGGCCTGGCTTCCATCTGAAGGACGATGGGAAGACTTGTGTGGATGTGGATGAATGCGTCACTACGCTCCCTTGTAGCCAGCGCTGCATCAACACTTATGGGTCCTTCAAGTGCCTATGCGTGGATGGTTACGAAGCCTTGGATCGCAACCTCAACACATGCAAGGCTCTGTCAGGTTAGCTGGATTTTTAATTTGTCTATTTGCAAAATCTCAGTGCTGGATATGTCCTCTAATGCTGCATGTTCCTCGTTACAGCTGAAGAGCCCTTTCTCATTATGGCGGACCACCATGAAATACGCAAATTGAGTGTGGATGGCTCAAATTATACCATCTTGAAGCAGGTAAGCGATCGTCTTCAAGGATTAGTGTTCGCCATTATTAGATCGGCATACTGCTATGAGGCAGACAACAGATTGCAGATGAAATTACTATCTTGTCCTCTTTTTGTGTTTAATTTAGAATCATCCTTGTCTTTTGTGTCTAATCTGTCAGGTATATATTGAGGATGTACGGGTTTAAATGGCTGTTGTTTGAAACTTTTGAACATTTAATGACGCTTTAATTGTATTCAACTGCTTAATGTGTGGAGAAATGGCGCCCTTACAGAGAATATCTAAAGATAAAGTAAGCGATATCACTTTCAGTTGTGAATGCTTTGCTTTGTATAGCAGAAATGGAGGATAATCCTGTTGAGAAAGAATGGTCTTTGTTACTGTGTCCTGGGACAAATTTATCATTATCACAGTGAAAGAAAATAATGTATTTCAGACACAAATGAGGCACATTTGTATTGAAACATTGCTTTATAGATCTGAGATGCACCAGATTCAGCTGGACAGAGAATCAATTTTCACTGAAAAGGATGTGTTAACGCACTAAAAATGCGAGATGAATGTGCTCCTTAGCCTCAATGAGGTGTTTTTATAAGCTAGTTTAAAATCTAAAAATGGTGCACAAACCTCTGTAAAGTATTGTTCTGTTTAAGTGACATGTCTGCTGTTCCCAACCCTCTACGATAAGGGAAAAAAACTGGCAATTATGGTTGGCAAAGAGCAAAGTCACCCAATTCAAGACCCCATGGAAAAGCTATTTCAATCATTTCTAGGTCTCATCACTGTTGCTCTGGGCAACGCTTGAATCTGACTGTTGATTATCACAAATGGGTGGCTGTGATTTACTATATATCTCCTTTCAGGTATCCTGTAGGCTCCTCTCACTGTCATATTAACCTCTCGACTCGATGCACTCTACTCTCTGTATGGAAGTGCTCATCAGCCACAAATCACTGCATGTTAGCGTCAGCTGACCTCCAATTACCACACTATTACATATCCCATTCAGATTAAAAGTATCATGATATTATGCAAATTTCAAATAAACCAATCACTCCCTATGTATTGCTTTTTCTTTTAGCATAAATTTGTCTTCCTGATACAAATGCAAGTGACTCATAGTATCATTGTTTCCCTCCAACGCATTATTAAATCCCACTTTTGGCCTGTGGCTAATTAGAGTTGAAACATCATGCTCGGGCTTTTAAAGATGCCAATTATCTGCTATGAAATTTTTACATAAATTAGGGTTCATTTCGTTTCAACAAAACATCCCAAATAAAGCTAATGGAAAGAAATCAGTGATTTCAGTTTACACAAGCTAGGCATGTGCAACTGTAGTGTTGCAAATATACTTTTTGTTTGAGTTTCATATAAAGTATAGTATCAACATGCTCTAACATGCCACCACCTTACATGGGATATCACTATCCCATGGCTTTCTTGGTACAAAGAGAAACACTTATGTACTATTTTTATTTTAATTTTCATGTAGATGTTTTTTTTTTCCCTTAAAAAAAAAATCAGATTCAGTTACACACTTTTGATTAATTTCATAGCTGCTAAACTGTCTACGGGGAAAATGAGTAGAAAATGCAGTCATGTTCCAGAAGCACTGATAAAAGGGGGCGTGCAGGTTTCATCTCTATAGCTGATGCTCGGAGTGGAGAAAGATTCCCCCGAGGACACTTTGGCGCCTGTCTGTGAGGAGTGTTGATGATCTGATGAAGATGTCTCATTTCGCCTGTCGGATTATCTGACATCTTTCCTCGGCGCCCACTGTGTGAGGCAGCAGGGTGGGGGCACTTGTTTGGTGAGCAGCTCTGTCTGACTGACAGTGGGGTCCTGTGAGCATGACAGAGAAAGAAAGTACCTCACTCTTGTGCTTTGATAGGACTGCAACTTGCTCTCCTCTCACTCTTCAAATGTTTTATGTGTAACTGAAAGCATGGGAACCTATGGGAAAACCAACCAAATCAATATCGCCTGTGCAGGCAAAGATACTGTAGCAGCTGTGGGTTTCTTTTTTTATGTATTTCCACTTTTCTAGGCATCTCAGATCGTTAGTTAAACATAACATTTATCATGAATCCACTGGTGAGTTGTGCATTTTAAAATATACTTAGTTGCATTTAAATATATAATATGTCTCATGGATATACTGTACACACACACTTATTAACCCAAATGTAAAGATAATAGTGTTTGGAATTTAATAATTGCATTTTTTCTCACACTGTTTCATAGTTTCGCTGCCATTGGAAGCGACAAGTTAATATCTTTACCCCTCACAGGGAATTCGCTTAATTTGAACTAAATGAGTATTTTCATGTACATGTGCTCTCTCTGTGTAATCTGCAGGGCCTCTACAACATCATCCACCTGGACTTTGACTACAAGAAGGAATTCATCTACTGGGTGGACTCAACCAGGCCAAGCGGTCGAAAGATCAACCGAATGCGCCTCAATGGGAGTGACCTCAAGGTACCACAGATTTTAGTTTTTGGGACTGTGTAGACATGTTGTCTTGATCCACTTTACCCAAGATTCATTGCCTTTATTTCACTTCATTTCTCCAACTTGTATTTATCCATTTTTCCTCGCTCTACCCGACTCTATCTTGGTAATTCGTTAAAATCATCAACCTGCAGCTCAGTAGCAACTTTTTCTATTTTGAAGATGAGTCGCTGGAAAATCAAGTGTGTTGCTTAAGTAGCTTATTAGCACTGCTCGGCTGATGATGGTCGCCTTTTTTTTTTTTTTAATCCTTTTAGAAAGTCAACACTGTGGACTTTTTATGTCAGCAGCCAATGACCTGTTTGCTTAACAGCACTGAATGTCTGTTAGTGATAATAGAAATAGTTTTCAGATAAATGTTACGGGCCTAATGATACAATGGTGCTGCCTGGTGTAATCACCAAGGTTCGTCTGGGTCATGGGATCGGAGCCCAGACACAGGGGACACTGGGACACCAACAGAACACCTGCTGGGCCCCCATGCCTCATCTCATTAGCATTAGTGTGTGGGGCATTAGGCTTATTCAGCTCAATTACTTCCACAGTCTCTGCTTGAGCCACTGCCACAGCTTAGCAAGAGGAAAAACTGTCTGAGACACGGATCCAGGAGCTCTTCACATCAGGTTAATTAAAAGAGTCACTGATATTCAGCGCTACTAGCATAGGTTTGCTATATGAAGAAGAGAAGAGACTGGGGTGCAGAGAGCATTTCTGTAGCTCTTTCTTTCTCCACTCACACTATTTGACCAGTGCAGAGATTGATGGAACTGTAGTGTTTATTTTACAAAAATACAGATGCATTTATTTCATTATATAAGTTTTTTAAAAGAAACTTGAGAAACAGTCACGGCAGGGTTTTTTTTATGTTAGAGTTTGCTTTCAGCACCTTAAGATAATGTTTTCTGTCCATCCCAAGTCATCATTGTCGAAACAGTCACTGTTGCCAGCTATAGCAACTTGCTAGTCAAGTTGTCAAAAAGTGTGCATTTACATATGTGGAAAAGACAAAATGTCATAGTATCTTTGATGTACCTCATTGAATACCTCAGTCCTCTGAAGAACATTTCAGTTCTGTATTAACATGTTTTACTTTAAATGGCTGAAAGTAAAAAGGACCATGTCAGCCCAAGGTGAAACAGCTTTCAGTGACCACACAGATCAAACAAACTCTGGAATCATTTGAAAACATGTATTCAAATGTTGTCATCTCTCACAAGTTAACCTTCAGTTCCACATGAAGCATTTGTTCTGAGCAGTACCGTGAGATTCTCTGCATAAAGTCAAGCAGGGGGACTTTATGTAACGAGCAACAACTCTTTTTGCCTGAGGAGGCAGTTTTGATGGAGACTACTGCACAATGAATGACACTGTTTCGAGCCCAGTTTAGTATAAATTACTGCTTAGAGAACAGCTTAGTCTTTTGCCAAGACCATATATTTCTATTATGTTTCCACATCACATCATGTTCCTTAATGACAGATTGCACAGGTGCTGGGATTTTCAAAAATAAAGTCTGTTTTGCAGGGATTGGCTCCAGCTACCAGCTGGCACAATGATTATTCTAAACAAGTGCATTTGCAAACTCAAAAGCTAGACCATCTTATATTGATGGTGTTTTTACATAGTTCATAGATTTTGTTTACCTCCGTGAAATACTACTTGTCACTGAGATTAGTGCAATGGTATGTCTAAAAACATTAATAAGAGCGTTACTCTGCTGCCTTGCAACCTACTCTGCCTGTTTAAACGTTAGCATTTACATATACCATTAACAAATATTCATATAAAGAGTACTTTTTG
Source organism: Chromis chromis (assembly GCA_900302755.1). Lineage (NCBI taxonomy): Eukaryota > Metazoa > Chordata > Actinopteri > Pomacentridae > Chromis > Chromis chromis. The sequence continues at coordinate 14,836 of OMNN01030820.1, forward strand.
GAAAAGTCATGTTTTGCGATAGAACATTCAAGGTTCTGTTCTGACATTTTTTTTGCACGTGCACCTGTTTGGTGTTGCAGCTTAGGATGTGTTTACACAGAACAGACAGTGCTGTGCAATTTTGGCAGTCATGTTTGCCTGAAATTGCACGCTCATGTTCCCCTGGTCAAACCGCCTCCTTGCAAGTGCAAAGACAAAATCAGGCAAAATAACAAATAAGATGTTTTATACACGGTGTTCTTCTTTTAAATTAAGCTTTATCTTAGCAGCCATTACAGGTGTAATGGACTGAATTAGATTATTTCTATTCTTCCTAATGTCACCACAATTATAGCTATGATGCATGATGATGTGATTTACTGTACATCTGTATCTACAGATTCTCTCATTGAGAATCTGTAGATACAGCTCCTCAACCTGAGAAACATGAGTGAATAAATTCTTGTGCTTTTCTTAACAATCAAGGTATTGTAAAATGGAAACACATTTTATAGGCATAATAGTTACTAAAAATGTCCTCACTTTGCAGATATTATTGCCTTTATCTCATCTGAGCATTCTGTACTGTATGTGAATGAGTGTTTAAAAAAAGCTCAGCTTATAGTCTGCAGGTCATTAATGACCACCCTGCAGGATTCTTTAGCAGCCTTTAGTTACACAGGGACCATGTGTGTAGTCGTTACCATGGCAACAGATCTCAAATCAAATTCAGCCCACTCATGTGTTGTCTTGTTCATTTTAGTCTGGATGCTTAAAGTACTTTTTTTTGTAAAGTGGTTCAGAAAAATAAAAACAAATACAAATATTTGTGTTTGTTTTGATGTCGGAGAACATCGTGTCTCACTGAGAGCAGAGCATCTCTACACTGATGTTTGTGGTGTTTAAAAATGGGTTCTTAAGGACCCAGGTCTTCTGTTTATTTCTGACAGAACTACTTGTACGTGATCTTATGTTTGTTGGTGAAGTGGTGAACTTAAAAAGCCAGTTTTGCTCAAATCCCATGCATGTCTTTACATTTATCCATGAAAAAATATAGAAGATTTCAAAGGTGTTCGATAGATAAACATATCCACTAAAATTGATTTCCTTCTACCTGCATCACTAGATTGTCCACAGAACAGCAGTGCCCAGCGCCTTGGCAGTGGATTGGATAGGAAAAAATCTGTACTGGTGCGATGCAGAAAGGAAAACACTGGAGGTGTCCAAAGCCAATGGCCTCTACCCCACCATACTGATCGGTTCTAGCCTCAAGAACCCCACTGACTTGGCTCTGGACCCACAGACAGGGTAAGCATCATCATTACTGTAAAGTTTATCCATTTTTCATGGACATGAAGTAGAAGCAATCAGTTTTTATACTCCACATATGTGGAACTAACTTAAAGTTGACTACAACTTTCAGTTCCTTTCAATCAAGGCTTAAAGCTGAGGTAGGCAGTATTTTTTGGCATCAAGGTTTAAGAGATTTTGATTACTGGTCTTCACCCAGTATTACTCCACCCAGAGTAGATGAGATACTATAAATGGCAACAAAGTCTACAGTAAGAATATGTTGGCGCAGTGGGATAGACAGTGGACTTCAGGAGGAAAGTCATGTTAAGTCACAAGGGACTGCATATACCCATGCTCGTCTTGTGCAAGGAACTTTGAGACTTTTCTATTTTAGATTTCTGTCTACCCCAGTTTTAAGACTTGCTGTTACCTTTAATTAAACTACATTATGGACAATTTATCCATATCTTGCATCTTATATAACTGCACTGTAAGTAGTTCTTGTTTTTATCTTCCTTGTTTTACTCCTTCTAAAAATCTTGCATTCGTGTCTTTTTACATTGTGTTTCTTTCATATGTTGCCTTAATATATTTTATATTACATGAAACTTACTTTGTATTTCCTTGTTTACGAGCAGTGCTGTACAAATGAACTTGTCATCCCTGGCGTTGCCTGCTGTAATCCATCGCTCTTTGAACTGTGCTATGTTGAAACTAGGTACGTGTTCTGGGTAGACTGCTGTGAACCCTCTTACATTGGACGCATTGGCATGGATGGCCGAGGGCAAACGGTTATCATTGACACAGAAATCTATAGCCCCACTGCTCTCACCATCGATTATACCAACAAGAGGCTCTACTGGGCAGACGACAACCACATCTTGTTTGCCAACATGGATGGCACCCAAAGACGCAAAGGTGGGGCTAAGGTGTTGTCAATGCTGTAGGGAAGTACACTTACTCATTTACTTGCTAAATGTTTTTGAGAAGACTGATACCATCCAGGAGTCAAATTCCTTGTATGTGTCCACTTTGCCAATAAAGCTAATTCTGATAAAATGTGAAGCTGGAGCCAGCATTGATTGATAGGTTATCAGTTAATCTGATAAATGAATCTGTTGTGGTTGGGGCAGATGGGACGTTTCTAATGGTAATAATCTCCAATGAAGTATATAATAAAAGTGTCCCAATTAGTGGAATCCTGGTGGCTAAATTGAATAAAACAGAATTTAACTGAAGCCCTCCATGGTCATTTGTCCCATTCCAGTGTCCTATGACCACATCCAAGGAGTAATGGCACTGACTTTATTTGAGGACTTTGTGTATTGGACGGATGGGAAGTCCAAATCCCTACGACGGGCCCACAAGACAACTGGTGCTCAAGGGATAGAGCTCCTTAACTCCTGGCAGGCCATCAAATCCATCAAGGTCTACCACTCCCTGCGCCAGCCTGAAGGTATGAAGTCCATCTGGCGCTCATGTTCATTCTGTCCTCCCATGCCAAGCAGTGGTTATGGGCCTCCTAGTTTTAAGAAGGAAATGGTTTGTGTAATGCAGTTTCAACTCGGTCATGTACTTCTGTCCTTCTGTGCAGTACCCAAGCACCAGTGTCAGATTGCGAACGGAGGATGCAGCCACCTGTGTCTTCTGTCTCCGGGTGGAGAACACAAATGTGCCTGTCCCACAAATTTCTACTTGGCCGCTGACAATAAAACCTGCCTGTCCAACTGCACCTCCAGTCAGGTCAGCTCCATTTATCATGCCACTTCTTAGTTTAGTGTGATCATGCTGTTTGCTTTTTTTTCTCTCCTGATCAGTACTTTTCCCCTAAAGGCAAATTGCTTTCCTCTCATTGGCTTTCCTTTTTTGACATGTACTGTAGGCCCTAGGAAATGGTTGTGTATCGATTTCAACTTTGGCTTTGAAGAATGTTGAAGCCAAAGCAGAGAGTCGAGTATTCATGTTGATTTTAAATTCGGTGTTTTTTCATGTTTTTTCGCTGTAGTTTCGCTGCGGGACAGATGAGTGTATCCCTTTCTGGTGGAAGTGTGACACAGTGGATGACTGTGGGGATGGTTCAGACGAACCTACTGACTGCCGTGAGTACCATGTTATTCTGAGGTTGGCTTTAAAATAGTACTAAACAAGAAGAAGTCGTGAACTTCGAGGAATAACTAAATGAAATTAGGACAGAAGACACAATGTTTCAGTGTTTCTTGCTGATTTATTTCCAGTGTAATGACTTGGTTTTTTTTTCTGTGTACGTGCTAAGTGTTTTATGACACTGCTTTTACCTAATTTTACAAGCTCTGAATCATTTTTTACAGTCTCTAATTAAACTCGTGCAATGTTTACTGCGCTACGCTTCAACAGCGGAATTCAAATGTCAGCCTGGGCGTTTTCAATGCGGTACTGGCCTTTGCGCTCTTCCTCCTTTCATCTGTGATGGAGAGAACGACTGCGGTGACAACACAGATGAAGCTAACTGCGGTAAGGATAGAAATGCTCATTCTTTTTTTCTTTTTTTTAATTCCTTAATCTGCCATAAATTGCTTTGCTGTTTATGCATTTTCACAGAAACCTGTCTTATCACCTAAACAGCATTTCCAGTGCTGGCTTGTCATTTTATTGGATTTTCTGTGGATGGATTTTGAGTTTGTGTGGCGCGTCCTGATTAGTGCTAAAATAATTACTTAATCGGTTGATTAGTTGGTTACCGGGAAATTAATTAAGAACTACTGTGATAAATCAGTCATTATGTATTAAAATGCATTGCAAATCAAAATAGTTCCAGCCTCGCAAATGCTCTTTTTGACAGTTTCCTATTAGAGCAAATTGAATATATTTGTGTTTGGGAGTGTGCATTTGGGAAAACAAGATGTTGTCATTGGCTTTAGTTGTGATTGACATTTTTCATAATTGTTTGACAATTTATAGACTAAATGATTAATTGATTAATTGAAAAATTGTGTTACAATAGAGTAACTGACTCAGTTTTTACCCTTTCCATGCTTTAGCCGTGGTGTTTAAAAATGCTACATCACAACAGGGATTTTGTTTGGACAGAAAAGCCTGCCAGACACCAGATAATGACTCCAGTAATGAACATATTTCCATAAACTGGCAAACTGTATGTTGAATCACCACCAATCAGTCCTAAAATTATAGATGCTTTCCTCTGCTTGGGCCAAAAATAATCTTTAATTGATTCAGCCTCCCCATGCTTCTGCCTGTTTTCACTTTCAGAGACGTACATCTGTCTGTCAGGCCAGTTCAAGTGCACCCGGAAACAGAAATGCATCCCTCTTAACCTACGCTGCAACGGTCAGGACGACTGTGGCGATGGAGAGGATGAGACAGACTGCCGTAAGTGCCCGCAGTATTACTTTCAGACTCATTGTCTTGAATGGTTTTATTGAGCTTTTAGACTGGGAAGCTTATGGATGTATCCGTCGTTTGATCAGCCTGTCCCAGCACTGCGGGAAAAACAGGAAAACATCGAGAAATCACACGGATTTTTATATCTGTGATTTAAAGATGTAATCTAATGGATTAAGATAAATCACCTTAATTGTGCTTTTTTGACAGGGTTAATTTATTTCTGTGCTGGAACAGAGTATATGGAGCCATTAACATTACACAGTCCTCATTAAGTATTCCAGACACAACGCTTGTTATGGCCTGTTCCTGTGAAAAGGGATTAGATGTTGAATCACACAGAGGATAAGAACAGATTTTCTCTGCAATGATGTAACTCATCAGAATATCACACCCCATTCAGGGCTTTCAGGCTGCTGCATTTGTCTTGCATGTGATTGCAGGAGGGGTGAGAGTGAGGGGACAAGAATGCAAGGAAGTCAGGAGGAGAATGAGAGAGTTTAAAAAAAAAAAAAAAAAAGCTTTAATTAAAGTGAAGCTAATTACTTCAGCCCTTCTTAGACTTCCAGCGTGATTGGATGTGGTTTTGAATGCACTTGTGTAATGAACACTGCACCGCTGAAATTAAAATACTATTTGAAACAATGTCAAGTTTTATAACAAGAAACTGCTGCTACCTTGCTGTAAAAGAAACACTAAAAAGGTGTGCGAAGGGGATGTTACAGACACATCATTTGCTTCTTTACTGGCTCTTATAACTAAGTAAATACTTAAGTTCTTCCAAATTGATAACATACACTGATCAGGCATAACATTATGACCACCTGCCTAATATTGTGTTGGTCCCCATTGCATGGACCAGAGGACCTCTCAGGGTGTCTATGCGGTCTGGCACCAGGACGTTGGCAGTGGATCTTTTGGGTACTCTGGGTTGTGCAGTGGGGCTTCTGTCAATCAAACTTGTTCCACTGCATCCTGTTGATGCTTGATCAGAATGGGGTCTAGGAAGTTTGGAGGTCAAATCAACATCTTGGGCAATTGTCATGTTCCTCAAGATGTTCCTGGTTATTTGATGTTTTTGCCATGTGGTGGGGTGCATTTTCCTGCAGGGGTAGGCCAGTGACATTTGGGATTGCCATTTTCATGAGGGAGTGTGCTTGTTCTGGGACAATGTTTATTTGGGTGTCTAAGTCTCATCAACACAGATGGCAAAATCCAAGGTTTTCCAGCAGAACACCACATAGTACCAACATGATCAATGTTATTCACTTCACGTGTCAGTGGTCATAATGTTGTGGCTGATCGGTGTATATGTTAACCTTCTCTCTTCCTGCAGCTGAGAGCACCTGCTCCCCAGACCAGTTCCAGTGTAAGGCCTCCATGCACTGCATCTCCAAACTCTGGGTCTGTGATGAGGACCCTGACTGTGCAGATGGGTCAGATGAGGCTAATTGTGGTGAGTTGTGGAAACCCACTTAACCAGAAACCATACCACTTCACTTATTTTCAGTTAAGGGCGGAAAAATCAGATTAAATATGAATTAATTTTACACATGGCTTCACTCCGGTCTGACTCAGTCTTTCTACTTGTTCTCACGGCCTAACTCACGGCTGAGCGAGAATGCCGTGAAGGACAGCTGTCCCTGTCATCAACGAGAGCTAAGCATCATGAACTCAGTTCCCTTGCCATTGGACGGACACACACACACACACACACACACAAATGTATATGCCACAGTAGAAATCACGATCCAGGATAATCGCTGATTGTCCTAGGACAGATTGCGATTGGAGTCTCTCCTAGGACAAACTCACATTTATTTTAATGATATGATGTTAAAATAAAGGAAACAACAATATTCTTACAAATACAGCAAGAAAACACTCCTGTAATGATCAAATTAATACATTCCTATTTATGAGTTTATTATACTTATTTACAGTATTTACAGTCTGTTCTGACACACACCAACAGTATGTGGGTGGCACTTTGTTGAACATGGTAGTCCAGCTTTTCTTGCATCCCTAACCCTCACCCAAACCCTAACCATAATTAAAAGATTTCTGTCTTTAAGATTTATATTGTATTGTATTGTTTGTATTGTTTTTTGTTATTGTCCTAGTAGAATCACCGTTTGGCCTAGGACAGATTACGATCGGAGTCTGTACTAGGACAAACGGCGATTATTCTGGATCGT
>OMNN01030822.1:0-29511 GCA_900302755.1 Chromis chromis
GGTCAACATGTATATGAATACTTTTCTTCTTTGATTTTATTAGATATTATCTGTAATTTAAAATCTGTAAATTGACAGCAAATTGTTTAAACAAATTACGGGTAAAAACTTTGTGATTGTGTCTACCACATCCAAACCTTAATTGTTAAATTAATTGTGCTCATCTGAGATACCATGCATGTCTTGTTCTTGATAAATATATCTACCTGGAAAGCTCCTCCAGCTTAGATTTGGCATAGTCCAGACTGTTCCTCTCCACATGTTCATGAGGTGTGTGGGCCAGAAGTTCATGGAGAGTAAGGATGTATCGAGGAATCTAGAGAGACATAACACAAAGTGACAGGGGAGTCACTTATAGGATCTTACATGCAATGCAAAATGTACACAACAACAACAACACAAACATACAAACACAGGAATGCACACGTGACAGCATAATGAGAAGTAGATCAGTGGAGAGCACAATCTACAGTCATCAGCAAAATTTTGTATCAACACAGCACAGCCTGCAGTCGGCCCCAGCAGAGCAGACTGTCGGGAAACTGCGCGCCTTGCCAGAAAGGAGCCATTATTAAAGCCTGAGCTCTGAAAACAACCACTTTTTATAGACATGAAAAACACAACAAGGATATTCTGAGCAACAAATGCCTGCTGTTTCTTATGTAAATCAGTGATGCTACAATATGGGTGTTTGAAGCCAAGTTCTGGCTGAGCCACACTGGCCAGAATACCGGCCAGACAACATTAATGAAAATTAATGCTTTGGTTAATGTGTAAATTAGTCAAATTTGGTTACATGGGTTTTATTTAATCTTACAGTCGTTTGTTTCTTAATAGCACACACAGAGGGGATGGCAGGGTAACAAGCGGGATGTATTTTGGTCATTTTGCTAACAAGGGGGGATGGCATCCCAGCTCATCCCCCTTAAAAGTGTACAATTTTTGCATATTTTGCAGTAGGGCTGGACGATATTCAGACAAAGAGATCATATTGCAATTATTTTACCAGATATTGTGATGTGAGTCATGACTTTAGAAGGAATGGTCAATTATTTTACACTGAAACAAATATAAAAATACTTATGTGATATTTTTGCTGCAGTCTGTACCAACCCAGCATGTTCCCTTATGTATGGAGAACATGATTTTTTTTCTCTATGTATGGTATGTTGTAATGAATTTTGCATTTATCAAAACATTGTAGCTCCTATGATTTGGATATTGCACTTAGCCATGTTGAAATTTTGATAATGTATTGATTAGTTGTTCTCTCCTACGCTATAGTGTTGTACATTTAATGTTAAATTAATATACACAAACCAATAATCCATAATAGCACAGCAAAAACATTTGTTTAGAAACTTTAGATACTGTACTCCGTCATTTCCAAAAGTATTTAGATCCCTAATTCAGTAATTTGTAGAGGCCCCTTTGGCAGGCATTACAGCTTCCAGTGTTCTTGAGTACATCTCTACAAGCTTTACATACCTATATATGGGCAGTTCATGCCATTCTTCCTGGCAGATATTCTCAAATTTCTGCAGGTTGGATGCAAAGTGTCAACTGCCATCTTAAGGTCTCTCTACAGAAGTTCTGTGGGGTTTAGGTTTGGGCTTTGGTTGGGCCACTCAAGGACAGTCATGGACTTGCCCTTGAGCCACTCCAGAGTTGTTTTGGCTGTTTGCTCTGGGTCATTTCATACTGATAGATGAGCCATCATCTCAGTTTCAGGCCACTGCACTCTGGACCTCTGTATATTTGGCTGAATTGGTCTTTCTGTCTATGCTGCTGAGAAGCATCCCCATAGTATGATGCTGCCACCACCATGCTTCACAGTATAGATGGTATTAGCCATCAGAGACTTGTCCTGAGAGGGCCTGGTGGTTATCATACAGAGTGTTCTCTCTCCTTGTCCTCTCAGAGTCCTTTAAATACCACTTGGCAAACACTAAGCAGGTTGTCATAGGCTATGTATTTTATTTAAATTGGCTTCTGTTTAGCTCCTCTGCCTTAAATGTCCTGGTTACGTCTTTAACTAAGGACCCTCTTGCTCTGTTACTCAGTTTGGCTGGTCGCCCAACTCGTGGAAGAGTCTTGGTAGTTTCAAACTTCTTCCATTTAGTCTACATCTCACCACAGTTTTATTGTAGTGGTCTTCAGAGAGTTTCTTGGTCTTCATGACTCAGTTTTAGTCCTGGCATTCAGTGTGAATTTTCATGTATGAGCAGTCAATTCAGATTGATACAGGTGAACTACAATCAGGTTATTGACACATCGTAGTGATTAGCAGGATGAATTAGACCACAAATTGGAGTGCCACAGCAAAGAGTATGAATATTTTTGTAAAATATTTCAGTTTTGCCTTTTAAGAAGTATTAAAACATTTATAAGAACATGTTAGCTTTGGTTTAGCTGTTTAATTAAAAGGATGACTAGTGAGTTTTTCAAGTGCCTGTGACCCCTAAAGCCTCACATGAGGCTAAATGCAAATGAATATAACTGAGTCTATCATTTACAGTTTCATTTAGCAGATGCTTTTATCCAAAGTGACGTATATCACTTGGCAATTTGGGGTTATCTGTCTTGCCCAAGGACACTTAGGCATGTGGAGGGGTCGGGGATTAGTTGCCAATGTGACAATCAGTGGACATTCCACTCTATCACCTGAGCCACAGCAGCTTAAAACCCATCTAGGGTTTACAAACTAGCTTAGGATACAAAAAGTTCAGATTTTTGGTGAATGGCCATTTGTTTACACTTGAGTCCCAGACAGTGCATTTAAAAGATTTCCAGCTTTGAATATCCAGAAAACAAAGTAACCAACTGCTTTGCAGACAGCTACAACTGGGTATCATTGGCATAGCAATAGCCACCTAGTATTAGGGTGGTGAAATGTATGGCCCAAGGGTAACATTTATATGGACTTGGCTCAGGCTGCGAGAGCACAAAATTAACGACGAAATCTGGCTCCAGGCTGCACCTCTGCAGCAAACAAATGGGTCTGCCTTTATTTCTTGTGTATATCAGTGAGACAAATGAGCTAACCTGAAACATGGGGTAGGTGAGGAAGGTCTCCAGAGTCCTTTCCTCACAGTCAGGCTTGGCCTCATACTGCTTCAGCAGTTTGTCAAAGTCTCGGTTCTGCTTGCAGTGAGCCAGGATCTGCAGGCTGTACTGGTGGTTCCTCACAAACTCCTGGTAGATGTTCAGCATCGGGAGCAAGATGTCAAAGAGGTCGGCTGTAGAGAGATCAACACCAAGACGTCAGTGACACAAGCAATAGCAACAACACCTTAAATCATGCTTCACAGTCTGAACAAACTTCCAAATGGAAATGTTATCAGAAAAAACAAAGACAGTAGAAAAGATGATCCTTACCGAGCACTAATGTTGGCCAGCTCGCTATTCTGGCTTTTAGACCCTGGTAAAATATCTGATGTAGGAACATGATAGTTTCGCTGAAATAGAAAATATATTGAAAACAAAAAATTGTAAAATATTAGTGAAAGTGCACACAGAATACTGTCTTTACTTTAAGTGGGGTGGGTAATAGTTATATAAATAATTAAGTATGGCTAATACGTTTAAACTCAGCATTTGTTCTTTTTATCTACATATTTGAACAGACTTATTTATGTCCTAAAAGGACAACAAATACACAGTCCCTATGCAAAATATGCATCCCAGTAATTGTTTTTAAAACAGACCTCATAACCTTTGGAGACAAGTCACTATTTAGAAAAACACACAGTGACACTTATTATTAAATACAGATGTCTTGTCTCTAGGTTTAAACTGTTAATGAAGATATCCATAAAGTATGCAAGGTTCTGGAGAGGTGTGTCCTCTGCCATCCAGTTGGTCTCATCAGAGGGAAAGATTAATAATCCACTTAAACCAGTAAGGATGATTCTGCCTTTATAGTTTTCTCATGTCAGTGTTTTAGTTTCATTTATCATTTTTATTTATGTTTATCATTTCTTTATTCCCACTAGCCATTGTGCACTGTATCCCAAGCTCCTGTCTTTACTGCCTAGCATGTAGCCCTGAGCCTGTATTTATTCTGGGTCAAATTGTGTCCATTGATTTAGAGACAGCTGTTGGTAACATATCTGTTTTTGTTGGACTTTGCTGGTGTGGGGCTGGTGCGGGGTTTGTTGGACCCATAAAATGTTTAGCATGTTTTATTTGTTATATATGTCACATAGGATGCATCATTTTATATTTGCATTATATTTTGCCCCTCTCGCAAGTCAGAGACTAGTTAAAATACAAGTATCATTCCGATGACTACACTACTACTACTTACTGTAACCCAATGCATGGTAAAGATCTGACAGTCTGACACTCATGTGGATGATGTTAAATAAAAAATATATTTTGATGCACATATTTGCCTTAAGTATAATAGATTTTTTTTTTTTTTAAACTGTGTGGCAAAGGGAAACAAAACACACTTTATATAAATTAAATGTGTTTGGTCATTTCAGAGAAGTCTGCTAACCAAAGCCAAGAAAGCTACCCTCCGTCTTCATTTGCAATAAGACGTGTTGTGAACAGGTTTCGACACAAATGCAATTTTGTGCCAAAATGATGACCAAAATTGCTCTGCACCGCCTAATCAGCATATCCACTTTCTCAGCAGTGCCTCTCCTCCCACCTCGGCACAAACATGTTTGTTTGGTGCCAGGAAATTACCAAACAGGTGCAGACACAAAAAAATAGACTCAAGGAAAATAGCATAAAAAACGTGTTTACCAAAGCACCGGCTTCATCGCTGCAAAACCCTTAGTGTCATGGATTTGTAAAAACGAAACATTTATGGCCAAACAGAAAGATGCATGAATTACCGTCATAGTTTTTAGACCACTGATTTTTAATGTATGTTGTGTACAAGTGGATACTTTAGCTGTTGCAATAGTAAAAAGGTCAGGGGGCAACCAAAACCTTTCCTGTTCGACAACAAGCAAATTTCACAGAAATCACTTGTAGGTTCAGGGGTTTCAGTGCAAATTTACATGGACAACTAATATTAATCAGATTTTTCATTTCTGTATCATGAACATCAAATTTTAAGGCAATCACTTCAAATGGTGCTGTCAGGTGTACCATATTTGTCATACTTCTACGATCATTTAGTCCTTTTTATAATGTACAAGTGTACAATGATTTGGTCACAGTTTCCTACTTTTTGAAGTTCTAGGAAACTGATTTGGAACTAGCCTGATTAGTCATCATATTCAAATTATATAAATAATGTATAAATAAGAAAACTGACCAAAGATCCATATCTTTGCTGACATCCATTATTGCTACTCACAACCTCTTATAAATGCATTTACTGTATTAATATGTTGTTTGTGGCAAAACCATCATTAGGTATTATCCTTAACTTTAGTTTGGTATGGGTCATGGTACAAAAATATGAACTATAACCCATTTTGTACCATGTAAGGCTGAATGATCAGAGTCCACTGCAGTCAACTTACTAACAAACAGATATACTGTGAACCACAGAACAGACCTTCCAACATTAATTTACATGTGTAACTAAGCTTATGGCACTGAATTTTGAATTTATGACAGTTCTTCTTGAAATACAACAATTCTGGAGTTGTTGGTCTACAGTGCCGATTAACTGTACGGCTTCAGACATGCATCTTGATGTATCCACAAAATACAAATGAATCAAGGTTCTGCTCACAATAGCACTTCTCCATAGCATTATGTGATTTTGCCAATCGGAAAAGGAACTCTGGGAAAAGATGAGCCAACCTGTTGAGGAATATGCTGCTGACATCATCGTGGGTGATGGGTGGTTTCTTGGAGCTGGCTGCCATGCGTAGCGGCCTAAGGAAATTGTTCACCAGGATATGAAGCTGCTGGACATATTCTGCCTCCGAGTCCAACATGCTGAACACCACCTGGTTCCTTTTCCTCATGCTCTCTGCATGAGGTGAACGGATATAATCCTGGATGATGGTCTTCCACTTCCTCCTGCAAATCCAGCCTCGCAAAAAACTTTGGACCTGCAGCAGACCATGTAGTCTGTCAATAATGAAATCACAATGCAAGAAATGAGGTAACCAGCTTAGATCAGATGCTTTACCTTCTTGATCTTCTTGATTTCTGAGTCGTCGTCAGTAGGGGTGGCTGCAGGGCTGGCGCTAATCTTCTCATTGTCTTTGAGCAGTCCAGAGATCTGTCCGGGAAGCAACCACAAAAAGACCAATCATTCCCACTTACACACTTCATTTCTTCTCACTTACTGTAGCAGCATGTAAACAAAATAACTGAGTCAGCAAGACAAGACCTTTCAGCAGGAAAACATTAGCCTGACTGAACTAACTGTGTTCACTTGGCTGGTAACTCTGCATAGAATTTATTTACAGTCATCAATATGTTCATCATTTAAATACAATGTTTAACTATCCTGCATATATGTTGCATGATGGGAGGTAAAAATCCAGACTGGAGTTGCCTTGAACTGTTTGAAGCTACAGTAAGTGTTTCCATGTACTTTGTAGACAGGGAGAGAGTTAATTGTCATTGCATTTCATAGAGGAGATGCAATATAAAGCAGTGTTCATGCATATTCACAACGTAATTTGATTTCAAGCATCACATTTGCACATTAAAGTAAAATGACTATTTGATCTGAAGAATACAGCTGGGAACACAGCCCTACTGGAGGCATTGTTTCTGAGAGGAGATGCAAAGTGGAGAGTGTTTGGCCTGAACACGACTCTCTCTGTGACGGGGCCGCGCTTCCATTTCTGTCCTCTCACACTAGCTTCCACATATGAGACAAACAGAACAATAATCAGCATAATCCATCGTTCTCCCACTGGTTCAGCTGGTATTTGTTGTGCTGGCAGGTTGAAGCGAGGATGCAGGACGCAGACAAATTTTGGAGAGGAATGAGAGTGCAATGTAAGAAGCAGTGGTAATATGGTGTTATTGTGCCAGGGAAAGTCTATTTACAGCACGTCTGACTAATATTGTGTGCGGCTGCCACACATTTGCCTATAGATGGAAGATCCTGTAATCCTCGACTACTGTGGTTCCGTCAGAGAGGACGAATCCTGCTTGCTTTAGTGTTGAAAAGTATCGCCATCAGAAGACCCAGTTCAGTCAAAATAGCCCAAACAGATACTCTGGAGTACGGACTACTATCTGGATCTGTTAATGTCATAGAAATATGTGTATTCAGATCCATAGTGTAAATGAACACTGGGAGTTGATGTCTGCTGTCATTTAGACTTCTCATACATATACGTTTAAGTACAACTGCCAATTAGGTATACAAAACAAAAAATATTTTTTGAATGAACTACTAAAACATGATTTGTTGTATCTTATCAGCTGTGTAGTTAAAAATATCGTAAAAAATATTAGGAATAAAAAATGAGGTTTTAACACTGTTTCAAAAGACTTAAATGCATGATTTTCCTTTAACCCCCTGAACCCCAAAATTTGCTGGCAGGTTTGAGAGCCATGTTGTTTTTAAAAACAAAAATCACCAAGTTTTCCATTTCATCATATGCAAAAACAGTAAAAACAGAAGGAATTGTTATATATTCAATTTAGTGATATTACATCAGAAACACTTTATTCTACAAATAAATTGTTTACCATAACCAGATTCTGTAAAATGCAAAAAATTCTGTGCTCCTGGACATAATCAGGAAGCCATAAGTAACTCAGCTGCAACAAAGAGTCACCTGACAAAAATTCAGGAACTCAGCTGAACTGCAGGCAGTGTTAACACAGAACGGATAAGAGAAAAGCATGGAAAGAAATTAAAATGTGTGTAGTCAAATATCTATCGTATATAGGGCCAATTCTAGGTTGAGTTTCCCCTTCTTCCAGCCGTGGCTGTGCTGTTTCCATAGAGGTGCAGGACTTAATACTGCAGTTAAAAAAAAAAAAAATGGGCCCACAGTAAGTAACAAAGTGACAGGAGCAAAAATGCCTGGAAACTGCTTGGGGTTCAGAGGAGGATGAAAATAGCCAGAATTGTAAATTATACAGTATGCACCATGCAGACAGCAGTCATTTGGTTTGGTCAGATACTGATGAAAAACTCTCACTCTGATGATGATTTTGAGTCAAGATCTGAAATTATAAGGAGCATCTTTTCCTTAGGGCTGCACGGTGGCTCAGTTGTTAGCACCGTCACCTCACAGCTAGAAGATCCCCGGTTCGCGTCCCGGTTTGGATGCCTGGGATCTTTCTTGTGTGGAGTTTGCATGTTCTCCCTGTGCAGCGTGGGTTTTCACCAGGTTCTCCGGCTTCCTCCCACAGTCCAAAAACATTCTGAGGTTAATTGATGATTCTAAATTGTCCGTAGGTGTGAGTGTGCTTGGTTGTCTGTCTCTATGTGTGGCCCTGTGATAGACTGGCGACCTGTCCAGGGTGTCCCCTGCCTTTGCCTGAGTCAGCTGGGATAGGCTCCAGCCCCCCGCGACCCTACAGAGGGTTAAGCGGTGTATAGATAATGGATGGATGGATCTTTTCCTTAGTGGACATTGGAGATCCTGACATTGCTGTGAAAAGTGAATTCGACTGACAGCGTGTTTAGATTTGAGTGAGATCGTGATCTGCAATGGACATGGTTAGCAAACATTATGATGTATTTGTTTACATTCCTACTCTTGAGTGTAAAGAAATCATAGTGAATATTACCTCTGACTTAAGCCTTTCAATCTCTATTTCCCCATCTTCTATCTGTTGTCGAAGTTGCTTGGCAACCGTTTTCTCCGTCTCCACGATCTGAAGCAGATGAAGATACTTCTGCATGAGAGTCTCATGCTCGGTGGCCAAGTTTCTGTAACTGTAACACATGTACACACAGACACACAAATCACACACACACACAGCTTTGTACTGTAGTGATGAATTTCATAAGAGTGCATGTAGTTTCATCTGACATCAAAGCAATCAGGTTTGAACAAAGCAGTTTTCTTTAAGTCTCTTATTCCTCATATTTTAACCCCACTTTTGTAACCATGGCAACACCCACTACCGGCTGAGCACATCAGTCAAAGATTAATT
Source organism: Chromis chromis (assembly GCA_900302755.1). Lineage (NCBI taxonomy): Eukaryota > Metazoa > Chordata > Actinopteri > Pomacentridae > Chromis > Chromis chromis. Next base: position 9,058 of record OMNN01030822.1, read on the forward strand.
ACCCTCTACCAACTAATTCAACTTCTAATTGCCATGTCTGCTCATTTCCCTGACGTGTGCCTTTACCTGGCGTGTGATATTGCAGCCACCCATTCATCGCAGTCTTTTACATCTTCTGTGCGTAACTCAAGTGCCTTTTGGTTTTCATGGGTGAAGCTGACTGTCAAGTAGTACTGAAACAAACAGGAGGGGGGAGAAGGGTGAGGAGGTCCAGTTAGCAACAACAACCATCATTAACCTGACATGTTATACACAGAAAGAAGCATTCATTATTGGAGAGATAAATCTGTGATATAGTGGCTCAACTGAAGCTTCTCTGCTGCTTCTGCCTTTGTGTTTGTTCCACTGCCTCACCGCTGCAGACATCAAGCGGGTGATTTAAAACCGCACAGAGCCTGGGGAAGCCACATCTTCCTCGCCCACCAGTGCAGTTGATGGAGCACGGTGAGGGAAGCCTCCCCCAGCTCAGTTCCTGGGATGTCTCTGGTTCCCAGGAGGAAATGCCATAAGACATGGAGGCTGGAGCCACGGCCAATTACATAACTGCGCGATACCTGTTTCCTAGCAACTCCAGTCAATGTGAACAGTTGTTCACAGCTGGGTTTTTTGCGTTTCCTTGTGTCACTCAACCTCAGATTCTTCCTTTCACATTGGACTGATTGCGACCGGTGAAATGAACAACTTGTGTGCTTTTGTTTTAACTTGTGAATCTTAAATTTCCTCTTGTTGAGGAGGTTTTTTTTTTTTTTTTTCATGCTTGCCTTTAAATCCAGCATTCCTAGCCCTTCTATAGAAACAGAGGTCCTTGTATTTGAATGACTGAGTATTATTACTCTCTAAAAAATTAAGGTCAAATTTAACTAACAATGAGATTCACTTGCAAAATGAATGTGAGTAATGTGAGTTTCTCCAAAAAGAGACAGAGGAATTGTTGTAATTTCAATTTGAATTCACTAAAAAAACATCTTTAAAAGCAGAAACCGGTGTCAGAAACAACAGCTGTTAATATTCATGCATTTTATGATACAATCAGCCTGTAATACTTGAGTCCTTTTATTAAAATAAAAATGTAAATACTGAACTTTTACTTGTCACCACAAGAAAATGCACCAGTGAATCACCTACCTTTAAAAGTGAACCTTCTGTACCTCAAATAACCCCAAATGTGTATTTACATATTATCCTAAAGCCATTTATGATGACAGCTACACATAGTAAATATTGCTTGTTTAAAAACACTAACAATCTCAAAAACTGAGCCTTAAAAAAAAGAAAACGTCACAACTCCCTTAAGTGAACTGCCATCTGTCCTGTGGACTCTTGCAGCCACGCTGAGCGAGACCAGTCACTAATCTTTGGCCTGCAGATGTTCAACAGGCGCCTATCAACCTGCAACTGATCATTATTCATGGCTGACTGCTCTTCCATCTTCACATTCATTAGGTATTCATCCTACCGTCAAAGAAAATCTATTTTTGGCAGAGGCATGCATGTTGTTGTAGTTTTCCCTCATGATCTCTCCAAGAGCACTGTGAATGTCTGGTGTGAGGCGATGCTAAGCGCACTGTCTGCATTCCGCTTTATGTTTATGGCTGAGTCATGCACCTTTAAAAACCATCCCCGATCTCGGCAGAGGTGGATGTAACACTGATGGAAGCTGTGATACCGACACACGTGTGATATGTGCAAAAAGTGTTATGTTACAGGAGCACTTGCAGTAGATTTGAGTGGTAAATAATTAATTAGACGTGTTCTGATTAATTGTTCCATGAGTTCTTATACTTTATATAATTGCTGCTGACTGATAAACAGTTCAGTTTTATTGCAGCAATATAGTAAAAGGACTTTCCAGAAGCATATAATGAGATCTATACAGCATTGTGTTCCCTTGGGATTGAAGTGTTGGTAATCATTCTACTTTCATTTTAATGAGGAGCTTTAATCAGGATGTTAGTCCTTTTCTTTCCCCAATATCACCGATCCCTTAGTGTCTCACTTTCCTGATACAAATTAGTCAGATCTTTTGATTTATGTTCCAGTTTGTAGCCAGCCATCAGAGCCATCACTGAGCTTCTTGTGTTATTGGTTGAAGTGCTGCAGTTACACAATGTGAGCAAGATGTGTTTTCTATAATTGGACTCTGACCCCTCCAAGGTACCGCAAGGAACAAATTTAGCTCAGATAGTGCTCGCATTAATAGGAGCGATGTGACACACTGCTTCTCTCCTCGCTGCTACCCCGCCTCTTCCAACTGCATCATTCTTTAGGATGCAAATAAGGGTTGCCATAGAAACCACCAGGCTCAAACGCATTATCATTTTCACACTAACTGCATTTGAGGATAAATATAATGTCGGGATTATGGTGGATTGCCAAAAAAAAAATGTTGCCACAAAGCCACACATATAGGAGTAGGTGATATTTTCTTATTTGCCTCTGTTAAGATGTTTGTTTGTTTACACTGAGAGTTAACGCTTCATAGCATAGCATTAGTCATATATTATTTGTGCACCACTCTGCGAACTGGAAAGTACAAAGAGGTATTTTTTTTTTGTAAGCTTTATCATGAATTCAAGATGGCAGTTCAGGCTTTCCTCAGCATACTCACATTTGTGCATTTAAAACAGCACAATGCAGAGGAAACAGCACTGCTGACATAAATATATATATATAAAAAATCTTTCAGGGAGGGTTTTTCTTTTTCTTTGGGTGCCTTTAAAAGCAACTGCGAGAGCACAACATTAGCCAGTGTGTTGCATTCTGCTTCGTCAGCACAAGGGCAGCTGTTCACAGGAAGAGCCTGGACTCACTTTGGATTGCAGCCCTACCTACAGAGTCAGGCACCGAGCCGGGAGAGAGCCGAGGAGAAGCCGGTGGCGGCGGAGCATTATGTTCCTCTACTGTTAACAAGCAGTGTTAACAAGCCTGTTAACCTTTCTGCTGCAAACTGCTGCATTTCTGATTGAACAAGGGGCAAGTGGAAATCAAGTAAATACTTTACATTTAGAGATATTTCTGATTTAAATTATGTTATTTGGAGTCTGCAGCAGAGATGCCAGAGAGCTACCAAAACATGCAAATACAACCTGCAGCATCACACTCCAGACTGAATCACTTCATTCAGGTCATCTAGATCAGAGCTGACTGATCAGTGGCACCCTGCTGTTTCCTGAGCCTCAGCTGTAATTTCATAACTTCACCACAAGATGGAAACCTTGATGCCACAACTTTTTTTTGTGCATGTTTTATTGGAAGCAGCATTAGGTAGGCTATAACACTCTCCGCCCTAAAACGTCAAAAACATGATGACTGAAAGTCAAAAGCAAAATATGCGACCAACCAGACTGCGAATGCATCACTTGAATAAGTCCAGAAATCAATTTACATTTCACGCACCGCTGAAACTGGCAGTAGATTTTCTTTTAAAGAAAGAAGAAAAAAAAAGATCAAGCACAGGCAGGTTTGGTGCAACCTCAAAACAACAGAGAAAAACACTGCATCGCTCCTTGCCAGGGCTGCTGTAATATCATTAGGTGTTAATATTGTTACCTCATCATTAATGCTATGCATGGATTACATAACGTGCAATACAGCAATCTGCTGGAACCTTGTGCGATTCTGCTGCACTGGATTTGAGGTCATCATGCGTTTGGATGTAAGAACAAACACATATGAGAGAAAAAATGCGCTTTGTGCGGAACTAAATGAGACTTTAGAGGCGTTTGAGGCTCAGGAGGAGGATTTTCTTTTCTTTTTTTTTTTTTTACATTTGCAGCTCGACTGTGTTTCTGCAGGAAAAACAACAATAAGCAGAGAAAGACAGAGAGGGAGCGGAGAGAGTGTGTTTGTGCATGTGTGTGTGTGCGCGCTCCCTACCTGCTTTTCCAAACACTCCTTGGCTGACAGCGAAGGTTTCGGTGAAGGCGCCCTGTCGCATATGCATCCCTCCAACAGGTATAATCCCGAGGGTCGAGAGCTGGACTCGTTCTCGAAATAAAAGAGCATATTCTGTAGCAAAGCGAACCACTTTGTGTGCCATTTCGTGTTGTCTGAGCTCTTTTTGCTCAAGCACCCGCGCCTCGTACCATCCTTCTTTGCCAAAAGCCCCAGGTAGGTGACATGACCATCATTAAGTCGTATTCCCTTCTGCATTTTGATGAGGACACTTCAGCTGCGCAAAGGTGGATCTTGTCGTTACATCCTCCTGAAGTCCAAAAAAAAGAACCAAAAAATAACAAATCAAATAAAGAAAAAAGGCAAGACTTTGTGAATGCGGACCTCTAGCAGCAGCCTCGTCCACTCTGTCCGACGCATTCACCGTGTTGGCATTTAAGTGAAAAGAGAGGAACAAAACGAGGAGCACAAGTCCAGCATCCTAAAATCTTTTGTCATACTCCGAGCGCTCTGAAGGTCCACATTATCCGAATGCGTAAAAAACAGAAAGACGCGAAAGAGGGCCGTGAAAACAGTCGCAAGATGAGAGGAGGAAAAAAAGGGGGTTCGAGGTTTGTCCTTTTCTCACATGAAATCTCCAGAAACCAGTAGGCTTGGTGCTGAGCTAGGCAGAGCTGGGTGAAGTCACATGACGCATGCTTGGGAAAGCAGATTTCAGGACCTTGGACAGGGACGGCTCAACGAGATGCCGCATAAGTTGAGTTTTCTCTGAAGACGATCTGAGGATGCGAGAAGGGAATAAAAAAAAAAAAAGGAAACTAGCAGGCATTCAGAATAGAGGAAAGAACAACTTTAATGGGGATCAGCCATTGAACAGGCTGCAGAATCCAGGAATTTCACTTTAATGCTGCAGATTTGCAGTCTGTAATGATCTCTTAACTGAACAGCCTCCAGAGTATATAGATTTACACTTAGACACAGCGTTGTTGTGTGATTCAGACAGGTTTATTTTATTTTTTTTAAGTCAAAACAAGCAATAATTTTAAGTATATAAGTTATAAATGGTTTAAAGTTTTTAAATGGTTATATCGAACAGGCAAAGTTGCTCTTTGACCTTGAACACATTTATTTATTTAATTTCTATTAATTATTTATCTATTATTCCATTTCTCAGTCTCTTCATGTAGACATGCCACCACAAGAAAATGCAATAAAATAAAAATAAAATAAAATAAAATGTGCACAGTAATAAAAACACACACAAAAAATCATATATCTTCAATCTAAAGTTAGTATTTAGTGTGACCTCCTTTGCACGTCTTGGTTGACTTGAAGTTTTGTTGACACAAAAATATCATTTAGGTGTCCAATATGTGCAACTCATATAATGGTAAACATGTCAACCGAAGCTACCAGTGGCAAGAAAGAATTGTTTTTCAAAACAATACGATGATTCCGGTAAAAATTAAAACCAAGGGCTCACTTACTGCACCTCATGTTCTTCATCCAAACAGGTAAATGGACTTGGAGTAGAAATGATTTTGTCAAGAATGAACTTCAGAGCCAAAGTGATGCTACTGTCATAACTGGACAAAGTATTTGCAGCATACATACATCAGCATTAAGGGTCATACCAAATCACAAATATTCATCAGTGACAACATGGATGCAGTATTTTGGATATTTATGTGTTTAGGTTGAGCTGGCTATAACTCTCAGTGCATCCTGTCAATGGGTTTTTCCTGTCAGTGTTATCACTTCATCAATAGCTCTGACAGCAATTAAAGTACACACAATGTTCACTATAATGGATTCCCAATACGCCTCTTCAAGCTGATTTTCCTACGATGCTCTCATGATTGACATTTTGACTTCTCTTAGCATGAAAAGTACAGGTGCTACTGTTTATAAGATCAAAGGCTAAGTCCTGTCCAGGTGTCCTAGTAAGGCATGACATTGTGGCAGTGAGCGTAAAGCAGCTTAATGGCATTCACACATGGTTAAATTAATTAAGTTCTCCTATTGTGACATTATACATGGTCAGAGGAAGCAGAAATATCTAAGGTTGTCTACAAAACAATAAAAACCCTCACAAATACCACTGTATTAAAAAGTATAACTGTGGTAAAACTCTACAAATGATTTGCAGGTAAATGGTTTAGGCATGCAAAAACAGCAGCATGGGTTGCTGCTGCATTTTAAAGCTGAAGATAATTGACTGCAGTAAATCAGGGAGAAGTTAGTGGCAGAACGATAAACTATTGTCCCATATTGGCTCTGTAGTGTCTTATGGTTGGATGTAGACTCTGTATATACTGTATGCACTGGTCACATATATGGATTACACTGAAAGAGGTGCATCAAGTTTAATATGCCACTCCAGGGTCTTAAAACAAATCAAGCATGTAAAACATTTAATGTACACACAATATACACCTAGTGAGCAGTTTTTAAGCACACCTAATGTTTATGATCAGCTATAGGTTCTGCTGCTTTTTGACTGTTTTTATCTGGCACAGAGAGGTGTTTCTGATATTTAGTATACTACTGTAAGAAATAGAAACACCTATCCCACTCTAAAAAGTAATTCATGGGACCTGTTACCACCACTTAATGAAATGCATGGTTGCAAGTAAAAAAAACAACCCATCTAATTTATTGATTTACATCAACCCTTTAAGATGCAAATACTTGTCTTGATGAGTTGTGTCAACATGCTAATGGTGGATTGATAATAACACTAACTTATATGTTAACAATTCAGTGTATATTAATTTTAGTCAAGTAGTAAATAGATAAAATTTGCTTGATAACTTACACATTTAGTTCAGGATTTCAAATGAATAAAAACATAAAAGCTTGTGTTTATGCTACCAATTATTAAGTAATCGGCGATTAAAAATACTATTGATTTTAGAGGAAAGACTCGACATAGTTTGTTGGTTGGACATAATTTCATTAGTTGTCATAACTCAGAAAGACTGATGCAAACTGTTTTAGTATATAGAGTATTGTTTAGATTGTTTTTTATAGTTGGACATAGTTTAACAGCAACACAAAATGTAGCCTCCAAAATGTCCTTCTATAAAACAATGTATTAAAAAAAAAAAAAACTCTTCTAACTTTAAACAGTAATGTGCGACATACAGTATATGAACATCCCTCTCAAGTCGATGTTGAAATCTTACATTTATTTGTTTGCAAGTTAAAGTGTGCCAAAAATGTGAACAAAAATCCCAAATTCGAAACTCATTCTTATTGATGCCCTCCTTTTTTTTTTTTTTTAATCTCAATCCTCTTAAATGTTTCTAAATATACAGTTAATCTGAGCACTGGACCACACCTCTGATGCAATACTATCAGGTAAGACAGTGCCTAACAGGTCAATTAGATAAAAAGGGTAATTGTAAGCAACAAAAAAAAAGAAAGAAGGAAAGGAAAAAAACAGACAGAATTTGCAGCGTGAGCTTGTTTGAGCTGCATCATGATGCCATGTGGGATCTGACGGACTTCTCAGTGGTTACAGAGCTGAACTATAAAACATGCTCAAGCACATAGCCAATATGCCCCTTTGAGCACCCAATTTGTTTAAAAGGCACATGCTCTAATCTACTGTCAGTCCTCCAGCTACTTCTCAGAGAGGAGATTTATTTATTACTCCATCTCCATTGTTATCTGCTCTCTCTCTCTCTGATCTATTCTGCCATAAATCCCTCCAGGCTCTGCAGCGTCTTCCACAACGATCCCTACCCCTCCCCCCCTTTTTTTCTTCAATTAGACACTCACTAGTTAAATATTAACCAAAAAAATATGTATGTGAGCAGTAAAACGCTGAGATGCAGAGAAATGAGCTTCGACGTCAGTTTTGTAATAAACTGATCCAGGGTCAGGTACATGTGCTGCAACTGAGCAATTGAAGCTGCCCAGTTTTGAATAGATTTGCATAGAAACGCATGTGAGTGGCTGATAACACTGTGAGTATTGTTCATGTGCAACGTACGAGCTGCAACATAACAGGGCTAATGTGTTTAATGTGGGAATTTTCAGTCCGTCCTGTTCTATAGATCATTGGATTTTGAATGAGCAGCGAATGTTTCCTAAAACTACATGTCTAAAAGAAACACTTACTAGATATTTCAATAAATCGTGTGTTTTGGGGATATTTGAATCAGCAGTCCTCCAGCAGATTCTATCAAACTGAAGCTCAGCATGTGTGTCAATAACAACAGATGATACAGGAGCTTTTCTGTTTGCATGACATGAGCTGACGTCTGTGTTAATCATTTCTCCAACATGAGGAACTATTTTCACATAGATAACTGATTATTGCCAAGAAAACAGGGCATTTTTTAAAATCAATGGATTGATTATTACGTCTAGAATTTGCCTTCCAAATCTCCTTGAATTACTTGTAAAACTAAGTAAAACTTATTTGCAACACTTTTTTAAAATGTATGTTACTGTTTACTGTTATGCACTAAGTCAAAGTCTGCATATGTGAAAACCTACTTGGCAATAAAACTGCTTCTGATTCCGATCTTTCTGATTCTGAAATATACAAAATTTAAACGAGTATAAGGCAGGCAAAAGTAACATACTCTCACATCTGAGAACCAGAAACCATCAAATGTTTGATATAATTTGCTTGATAAGGGACTTAAATGGGTAATAAATTACAAAAAAATGTTGCAGGTTAAACAAATAATTGATTAATCAGCTAATTTTTCAGCTTTTGAGATCAATCTTGGAACAGGTTCACGGGGAAACCGATGCTTGAACTGAAAACGCAGGCTTTTTGGGCACTTTCTTTATGTAATATTCATGAAAACTAGAATTTTATTGTCAATGGTAGCTGTAGCTATGAGCTGCATTTTCAATTTGTGTTTTTATAGCTGCCATTTAATATCTTTATATTACAGAAAATACTTTCAGTTTTACTTGATTTAAAAATGATTTGGTGCGTTGAAAAGCTCAAACTGCATGTTTTGAAACTACACATTGTTTTCCAACATGTGACATTCATGACATCCGTGTGTTAAAAAACAGCACCAGTCATGCATCACTGTCAGCCTTTGACACTGTGATCTGTGTGTGTGTGTATGTGTAGAAATGTGTGTGCATGTGCAAGAGAGAGAGTGTCTATGTGTGTATCAAATGGTGTTTTCTGTAACAGCTCGTACTGCTGTCAGTGTTCAGCAGAGGATGCTGCTGTAGTGTCCTCGTCCTTCCCTGAGCCGCCTATGAAAAGACTCCAGTCCTAATTACATGATCCACCAGGCTTGTAATTCGCCATACTCCTCTCAAATGACATTTACTAATTACTCCTTCCTTTTTTAGAAACAGCTTTCTGGATTTTATCCAGGCCCCCTCATGCTCATTGTCATGTAGGAACAAACAAGTTGGCTGTTGTGGCAGTCACAGCCTATTTGATTGAAAGTGAGTAAGCAAACATACAAACAGACATCTTAAATCCCTTTAAAGCATGATGTTGTGTTAAACAATCTGGATTAGCTGTAGAGTATTAATTTAATAAATAAAAAGAGAGAGAGAGTTGTAGGGGTAAATCTGCAATGCAGCAATGTTGAGACAAAAAGCAGAGGCCTCCTCAAAGAGGGCAACCACATATTTCTTCCCAGTCTGCAGAAATGTTTCCGCTGATGAAGCCTCATTCACGTTGTATGTAAATAACTGCCATGTGTGTTATTGTGAGCAGAAAATTAATAGATCCATATGAAAGACAAAGCATGAGAAAAAAAGGTTTTTCTCTTGGCCAGATGAATCTCAGGCTCTGTGATAGATGTGAGACCTTTCTGGGATGCTTCACTACCTTTTGCCCAGAGCATGCTGGGAAAATCTCCAGCCAGTGGTGCGCACAGACTCTCGAAGCGGCAGGAGTGAAAATGAATAAGGGACAACTCTGCCATGCATAAGGTTGGGCGTATTTGTATTGTGTCTCTCTTATAAAGAGTTTATTAGTGACAAAGACTTTGGTTAACAAACCATAAGCATCATTAATGAGTCATTAATTAGAGCAACATTTATTTTGCATTTGCTGTTCTTTCTCCGTCTCATTAAAAATGCAGCAGTTAAAGATCTTTAATAAGTTATTAATGAAACATTTTTACAATAATCTCTCAACTGGCTTCTGTTAATATTAACACATTCAGTTTGATCCAGATGTGCTGCAGCTTTTTCCTTCAGAGGTTTAGCGGTGAAACAATCTACTTGAGTGATTTTACTGATTCACAGAGGTATATTGTGGAAGCGCAGAAACAGGTGCAGCATTTCATACTTGGTTATTCAAAATGTATTTTGTTAATGGCTTACAACTACTTCTTGTAAAACATTAGGAAACGACCTAATGCATTATAACGTACTTTGTCTGAAAGTATTAGTGCACTCTAAAAAGTAATTCAGGGGACTTATTCCCACCACTTAATTAAATTCATGATTGCAAGATAAAAATTCAAATGTATTGATTTAGATGAATGCTGGTAAATACATCAAATTCAGATTGTGTGTAATTTAAACTCAAATTTCTGTGTTAATTGATTTAAAACAGAATTAAAGTTGTAGTTAATTAGTTAAATTGGCTTGATGACAATTTTCTGCACCATGTCTTCAGGATTTTAAATCCTTAAAAAAAACTTAAAACTTGTGATTATACTTCCAATTATTAAACAATTTGACATTTCGAAATGCCATTATTTGTAGAGGAAAGACTAATTTCCCCAACTCAACATAGTTTGTTAGTTGAACATGATTTCATTAGAAGTTGTCTTGACTAAAAAATATTGATGCAAACTGTTGGCTGATATTTGTAATGTTGAGTTTAAACATGTGTTTTTAGAGTGTGGATTAGGGTTCACGTTTACTCTCAGGTTGCACCAAAGTGGCACTTGAACTGATCAAATTGCACTTTTGGGAGCACTCGGGTTGCTCAAGGACCCCATGAGTGACCGACCAAATAAGTGCAAAAACCCTGCCTCCGTTCTCTGCTGTCAGATTAATACACCACAACAATGTGCTCGTTTTCTGTTTGTTTCTGTGGTCTACAGGCCGAGCTGGGTCACTGTACAGTACAACATGGTTTTGGGACTTTAACTGCGATGGAGGCTGACACGTCTCGCTGACGGTCTCCGATGTGGCAGGCAGGCATTGCTCCCACGGCTGCTCCCTCTCAACTCAGGCTGATTCTCCTGCGTCAGGGCCGGTTAGCCAGCCTGCCACTCACAGCTCATGAGTGGGGGAGTGGGAGAAACCGGACCCACGAGACAGCGGCTCCATTATGTTGTGGCAGTGTAGTGATACTACCGGCCACGGCACATGATGCCCAACCTTCAGTTCACGCCTGCTCAGTGTTCAGCAAGTTGCAGTTTCAAGAAAAACACTTTTGGTTTTCACCCTGTTTTCAGAAATAGCAGAGGCCATATGCTGTTCGCTGTCACTCTCATCGTTTACAACCGTTGTGTAACAGCACAGAGATGCTCCAGGATCCCCCGGGGCCACTGAGTCTTGGTCACATGCAGGAAGTCTGGGCTTGCGCACAGGCAGATTTCATGAGTGCCTGGGTGATTCTTCATCAACCAGAAACATTTCTTTTTACGCTTGCATCCAATTGTGGATATTAAGGTTGTGGCCACACAGAGACACCACACTGTTTAATTAGCATCCAACACGTGTACACCTACATCACATCTCGAACACAACGAGGCCCAGTCGTTTCCGTCACAACTGAAAACATGCAGCTTTTTACTCCACATGCATGCTTCTATTTTTGCAGGCACAGATGAAACAGTGTGTACTGTTCGAGTACTCTATTTTAGGAGCAGGACATGAATTATAGAGCAAAGTGGCCAACAATGTGTATTGCAATCCTTTTCTACCGACCTGAGTGCACTGGGAGAGAGACGCGTGGAGAGAGTGTCTGTGATGAGTGACCATGAGCTGCTCTTGGAGTGTTGGTGGGCTGTGTGATGGCAGAATCCCAGCTCTTGGCAGCAGCCCAGGCCATTGTGATTTGTGCTCGCTGCTGCCTACAGGGTCGCCACCTGGCTGCCGCTTCCTCCAATCTCCCTGGGTTACACAGAGTGCATTCACAGCAGGTCTGTAATTGAATTTCACACATGTCACAGTCAGCTTAACTGTGTTTTCTGCAAAGTGTGCGGACAGCAACTTGAACAATTTTTTTAAAATCTCAGAATGCTTGAGAATTATCGTGATGAGAGAGTGTAGATTTCAGCTCCTCTGCACACTTTGAGCTACTGTGAATACACTGTACATGGTACCAGAACAGGGCAAGAAACTGAAGAGTTGGCCCTGACCTGCGAAAAGTACAGTATGCTATTTATCTGAGTGTTTTAATAATCAACCAGGCATTTTCCTGCAGTATCACTGGCTTTTTTTCTTTGCTACCTCTCCATAGTCACTCAAGCTCTCCAATACTCTGAACCCCAAAACCTGCAAAAGGATTCGAAAGGCTTGTTATCTTTTGAAAAATCACCAAAACAGAAAGAATCATCAAATCTTCATCAAATATAAACTTAAAACTTTGTTCTATATGCCTCATTTAAATAAAAATTTTAAAAAGCCAAAAATAAACCGTTTGCACCAAAACAAACAAATCTTCATTCCTCAGTGCAACTGAGAAGCCACGACTGACTCAGCTACAAACAACAGTCACGTGACAGAAAACTGCAGGCTGTGCTTACACAGAGCAGAGAGGAGACAAGTATGGAAACAAATTAGAGAGACTGTAAGCAAAATAAAACATACCTAAACAAAAAAAAACTAAAAAATGCAGCATGGCTCAAAAACGGTACACAGAGGATCAAGATGTCAGCAAGTAGTTAGAAGATACATCCAGCATGGTGAAACATCGTTATAGAGATGATGTACAGAGTTGTGTGAAAGGTGTTTGTAGATTGTTTGTAGACGTTTCAAAAATATAAGTCGTAAAATATCTATGCTAAGAAGATGATGAAACCCTCTTTATGCTACTCTGCAAGGGACAGTTTTATTTGTGATTTTTACTAAGTCCAGGCTGAAAGTGATCTCATAAACAGCTGTAATAATCAACATCTAGATACAAGGATTTAGCATACTATTGGTAGGTAAGGTGAGTTTTTTGGCAATGGCTGGCTGTTGTGTGAGCCAGTCCAGTTGAAGGAAGCAGGATGTGAACTCAGTGTGAGAGGAGGGTCTGCCTGGAAGCTTTAACTTTGCACAAAGTGTCCCTGTCCCTGAGCATTACCAGCTGTCTCTTGAAAGATGTCATATAATCTTTCTCAACGTTTTGGTTCCTCCAATAACAAAAAAATGAACCATTATAGAGCTTACTCCAGCCATCACTGACAATCTTTAAGCTTCATTAAATGATCTTGATGTTGATTTTGGCAACTTGGTTGCAATGAAAAAAAGAACAAGCATCCAACACAGTGAAACCTTACAGTTGATATGACAAACAGGTTAGCTGCAGTTGAATAGTTGAATGCTCATACAACCAGAAGTAATAGAGCAGCATTAGCATTCATTTGTAAGTCTGACCATATGCGTTTTGCTCTGTTTTGGTCTCCAAACCAATTTCTGTTGGAAATATTTGGTTCTTTAGTTCCTACATTGCATTGTAAGTCAATAATTAAGGCCAATCAACAACTATTTAGATTTTCTTTCAGTTATTTTTTTTCGCAATTTGAAGAGATAGCTCCTAATCTGAAAGGAATAACTGATGGCTACAACTGCTTCTGCTGGCAACAGTTTCTACAAGAGTAAAGACAACATTAGAGATTATTTCCTGTGACTTTGTGGAAGAGCATAATGGGAAATTTTTAAAATTTATTTTAACATGTATTTAGGACATCTATTCATACATCCTTCAATCATTCATGTTTTCTTTGGACTACAACAAGGACAGGTCTCAGGAGAAGTGTAACTGAGCTGAGCATAAAAGCTATAAGTTAAATGGTTAAAGCTACAAAGAAAACTAAATTTGAAGTAAACATCTTGCTCTACACAACTTAGATATATGGAAAAGAATCCAATTTTATGATTCCAAGTGAAGAATTTATAAAGTCGAGCAACAAAAACTAATTTTTAACACAACCTTTCAAAATGGACAAACTCCCTGAAATTTTGTGAGATCCTTTAATTATTAAAAAGCAAACAAAAGCATATCATGGAGGATTATATGTAATATACAATGAGATGGTGCTGCTGTGCTTCTGTGCAGGTTTATTAGTTATTTAACTCTTACATCTGTGTTTGCACATTCACTTAGGTGGAATCTCAGGACGGCTGTTTCCATCCCCTTTTCCTTACTGTACAATTCCACATAGGAGACAAACGCTCGCCTCAAAGTAGGCCAATTACCAGTCAGTATGAATAAAGACATTAATGCAATGTGGCAGAGCCCAAGAAGCAAAGGCAGGGTGTCTTCCTTCAGCTAATATGAACTCAGAGGGGACATGTAAACAAGTCCTTCCATTACATAATCAGTCCCTTCCTCCTTGAAGCATCTTCTCTGCTTTTACACATGCTTTCCTCCTCATGTCCTCCCTATGCTCGCTGACTGTTGCAGACTGAAGATCGTTAATATTGTCTAATTCTGCATTTCCTCTGGCGTTCACAATGTATAGCTGCCTCACTGCCCATGCATTACTTGAGGGGAAGCAAAGCTCTTCAAGACAAGCACTTTACAGCCATGCTAGCAGTCGAACCATGGTCAAGACCATGGATGTAGTTTTCATTTGAATTCTACTGGGGGATGCATTATTTGTGGGGTCTGAGGGTCCTGCCCCAGGGAAATTTGCATTGTGGTGAATTTTTCTGCACCAATTTGAGCTTTTTCTGCATCAATTTAAGGTGGAAATGTTTTTATTTATGTAAAGGAACACACAAAATTTAGGCAGCAGGTGACAATTTAAAACATAATGGAACATATATGGATCTACTTATATTTTCTAATTAGATCTGGTGCTTGTATGAGTTCATAATTCATGTTTTGAGAGTAAAAAACTACTTAAGAAAAATGTTGGATGTTGGATGTAAACCCTGCATCCCCCCAAAACCTACTCAAGACGGATGAAAGAGAAGGAATCATACTGATTGTGAGAAATCCTAAATTATTGTTGGTATATTGTTTTTCCAAAAGTCATTGCATTCATCCTTAGCTGTGCTTTGCATTTAGTATTAATAAGCAAATGTAAGCAAAATAGCACACTAACATATCTGTCAAACAGTGTCTTTATGAGCATGTTACACAAACCACCTCTGTTCCTGCCTGAACACTGCAAACATTGCATGACACTCTCAGTTTGTTTTTATTGAAAATGAGACAGCGTGGTTTATGGTTAGATCTACATCTAATGGAAATTATGCAAACCTGCTTCATGGATAGAAAAATAAACAAAACACTGACCTGAAACCAGCTTAGTAACACACATCATAGAGAGCAATTTGATAACTAATGAAAAACAAGCAGAAATTGCCACTGCAGGTCTGAGGCCCAGCATGAGCCTGGCTGTGTTTAAATGAAATGGGCACAGGAGACACAGTTGTGGCATAAAAAGGTGGCAGCCGAAGATTTCATCTGGAAGAACAGGAGCTATGAGGCGGCCCGTAGGGATTATTGCCAATATGGTCTCCGTAGCACTCAATCACTGTTAAATTAAATCTAAGGATGACAGATGCTGCCAATCAGCGGCGGGTTAGTAAGGTCAAATTAAGATCCATACGCTGACCTTTTCCTCGGCTGCCTCCTTTCAGAGTGCCTATCATCAGGGCTATCAATAGGGACTAATGAGTCTTAATGGTCTGATCCGAGCAGAGCGCCATCACTTATACCACGGCGCGGTGCTCACCAGGCCTGGGCGAGGTTATACCAGTGTTGACGAGTGCTCTCAATAGAAACACTATTACTATTATCTCAGCTGTTGCAGTGCATCAACAGCCCCTTCAACACAATTGGCCCACTCAGCACGAGCCCGTCTTCAAGCTTCTTCACTGTATCGCTGTCTTTTCTTGTGTGGTTAACGCTCAGATTGAAAGGATAAGGATAGCGGTATTCACATTTTTGTCATTGTCACTGAATCCTGTGAAAAGACAAAAAAAAAAACCATTCATTGATCCTTACAATTATTGTCTGTGCATCCAAAACCTGACATAGCTTTTCAGACATCAGCAAATACTACCAAACCACCACCAGTGAGGGGAACTGTCGCACTGCCTTCATTCTGAAGAACCTATAGGGACTTTGAATGAATTTACATGTTGTAATAGTCAACTATAAATGTACTGTTTCCTCCAGTTTGAGTAACATTTGCTATAATGCCCGGCTGTTTCAGGAAAATACTAGAAAGATCTGTTTTTTTAAGGTTTGTGCTTTGGGCTGAGAGCCACAGGCAGGGTTTGGTACTTTGACTGTAATGCATTGATAGTATAGTGAAGATATAACCCATGTTTTACATTATTTGGTCACTACTTGGAGCATTTTTCTTGAGGCATGTGTCGGCTACAAATGGAAGCCAGATTTTACATATCAACCACACAATGGCGATATGCTTCTCACACAAAATCCAGTGCGTAATTTAAAATTTTGTCTTCCACCATCGTCTCTGATTTATATTTGTTTGTCAAACTACTGCCCTTTCCAGTCTTGCTGCTAATGACATACAGATCATTAGGTATTCACTTTGTCATTTATTTATTTGTCAACTTTTTTTATGGATCACGAAGAAGTAATGTTACAGCAATGCATAGATTTCTGACATGATAACTCTTGTTCTCCTTCTTCTCTTTACTTATCTCTCTGTATGTGATTATTTTAGCAGCAGTAATCATGGAAGTAGAAACCTCTTTGTGCTGTTTCAGTGCAGATTGTGGTTATCTTTAGCTTTTATCTTCACTTCAAAATGCAGTTATGAACAAATTTGGACACTTGGGGGAGCTTTTATGTGTCCTAATGCAAATGTGCAGCTCACCAAGGCTTACACCGAGTGATTGAGCCGTGAACCGCGAAAATGTCAGCGCCTATTAATAACAATGCTAGATCAAGCATTCGGATCTTAATGTCTGCACATCATACTGTATATTTAGATGGTCAGCATTACAAGTCTATTTATGTCACACAGCGAGTGCATTTTTTCCCCCCCTCCCTGATTGTGGCCTTCAGAGTGAAGCTGCAGCCCTGGGATTAATAAGCCTCTCTCAGTCTGCCTCAGTTAGACTCAAAGCCACAAAGCCACAAGGAGGCTGAGCAGTAGCCGCCTGCAGTGCATAACAACGGCTCCAAATCTGATAGAAATGGACAAGTAAATGTGAGGGTGTAAAAAAAAAAATCTGTTTCCTTTTAAATTTTCATGCATCAAAGCAGTAAAATTCACAGAACAAGTGAGCTGTTTGCTGGATTGCAAATAACGATTAAATGGTGGATTCTATGCTTTGAATTTTTCATATTAATTAATTGGTCATTTAATTAATAGAATAAAAATGCTCTAATTTCCCAGTATGGTTCGCTAGATCCCCATGTAATGTCCTCCAACAGTCCAAACCTCAAAGCCTTAGAAATGACACACATGATTATAGTTATCAAACTATACTTGTCAGTTCATTTTCTGTCAGTTTGACTAATTGATTAGTTTGCTAAGAGAACAAGATGTAATTTGTTGATGACAGTAAGTATTGGAAGTTTAAATGACTATGTGTGTTTGTAAAATGTCCAGAAACACAACACATTTAGAATAGAGAACAGAAAAACACAGCAATATAGTAAGTTTTTGTTGGACACACATCCTCAACACCAAGTGCCACAACCATCTCCTGCAAAACAGACATGAAATTTTGGGAAAGAGTCATATCACATCTTGCCAGGTCAGATCTTTTCAGCTTTTCAGACTGGATTTCTTCCAACGGCGTTGACGCAGAGCAATGCCATCTCGGTTCACTGGAGATCTCCTAGCAGTATTTGGACACATGCATCAGTTTATTTCAGCCTACACTGTGCACACCCTGCCTGAGGGCTAATTACATTTGCACAGTCCAGAGGTCCTCTATTGTCGCCTTTTGAAAGACCTCCCCGACACAGTGGCAGAGGAGAAAATATGTTAAGATTTGAGGACTATTAAACCTTTGATTATGACCTACATGGTCTCTGAAACGAGCACAAGGGGATCACGGAAAGTTTAAAAAGTGCACAATGTGCTCATTTAGCACAAGGTAAATCTCGAAGGCTGTTTATTAGCATGTCTGAGCTGGAAACACACTCACATGCGCTGACACATGCAGTGAGGACCATGTAAGATACAGAGGAGCAGAAAGAGACACAGAGAGGGAAGCACAGTTGACTTCCTCTGTCGTTACTCACACCTGCAGTAGGATGCAATCTCCATAGCAACAAGACTTGGCAACACTGTGCAGAGTTGATATTTGAGGTTGTGATCTTTAATACCCCTTTTCGCTCCCTTTTCACTGCAGTAGGTTGTGAAAATGCATTTTTTCCTCTGTGTTTTTTTCTTCACCCTTAATGTGTTTGTGTCACCAAGAAATTATCCCTCTGATGATGTCATCAGTCTGTCATCTGGAGAGCATCATTAAAGTGCAACAATCTTCTCAAACTGAGCTCAGATCCAGGGGAAGAATTTGCTTTCTTTTTCTCGCAGCTTCAGATCCAGGATTGTTTAATGTACAAGGCATCGTGATATGTGGCTATATGATGCCATTTAGTGTACATTTAATCTCACATTTAATCTCATGGTAAAGCACATGTGGAGTTTGATCTGCAATCATTTTCTCAGAAAAGTCAGCTTAGCAGGACAACCTTGTTTACATGAACCTTGAATACTGAGCTGAAGAGTCAGTAGAGAAGGTATAATTAACAGAACATGTGACAATGCAATAATATTTTCTATTTGCTCAGCACCAATTAATTCAATTTCAGTCTTATGTGGTTAAAAGAATTAAAAAATTCAGTTGAACTATTACGGAGCGTTGCTGTGTGTTTCATTTATTGTATAAGCTTTCATGTGTGAGGTGCCCTCTTTGCCCTGAGTATTATTTTGTTCAAGAAAATCATTTATGAAGCTTTTAAAACATATTAAATATACGAATCAATACATGAATCGAGAAGTACTTACATTATTACCCTGTGGGTTTTTATTTCCTCTATAGCCATGTTCACAACCTTTGTAATTTCAAGTGCAATCAGCTGAAAGACCTTGGAGATAATTGAAAATACAGACAGCCACTACAAACCGGCAGTGACCTCTCCTTTTCACATAAAAATGTGGCACTGTAATAATGAACAGCACTTAAAACACATGACACATACACACCTTAAACCATCTATAATTTATCCAAGATGAATATAAAGGCTGCTGCTGCTGAGCTGACAGCCTCAGGGGGGGGTTGTCTTATTTCACAACGACCTTGGGTGTCCACTTGTGTTGAATTTGTTACTTCTCAGTTTGTTTCCTTTATACCTCTTAAATATTCATGCTGGAGCCTGCATTTGCTTCCCTTAAGAAGTGCAGCCTCATCATGTGCTAATAATGAGCCTGGTGGCCACACAGCCCCATCCGGCTGATGGCTGACTTGACGATGCCATCTAGTGGTCATGCAAAAGGAGGAGGGCCTGCCAGGAGTCGGTAAACATGGTAAACATGGTATACTATACTATACTATACTAGACTAGACTAGACTAGACTAGACTAGACTAGACTAGACTAGACCATATACTATACTATACTATACTATACTATACTATACTATACTATACTATACTATACTATACTATACTATACTATACTATACTATACTATACTATACTATACTATACTATACTATATCCTATACCATACTATATACTACACTATACTATACTATACTATAAGCCCCACCAGAGTGACCTGATTGCAGGCAGGAGGCCAAACTCTGCCTGGGGTCTGGTCCAGGCTTCCACCAGACCAGGTAGCCTCGATGTTAAACATGAGATATCAGCCTTTTGTTGAACACTAAACTCAATACTCATTGGTTTTATTGTCTGAAATGCTGAATAAAGTGAGCAGCAGAAGGTGGATATTGATTAGCGTATGAGTGCCAAGCTCCTCCATTGATCTCCTTTCTCTCTTTTTCCCTCTTTATATGTTTTTTTATCCTCTAATTTTTCAAGGTCCTAAAACTCAATCCTTGTTCAACCTACAAGTCCGGGTTGGCGAGCTGCCGCAGCTCAGACAGAGCAAGCACAGGTTCAACGCCTTCCTCCTCGGCCTGCTGAAGTAAGAACTACCTCTTATTAAAACTCACTGTGGCACATGAAGTCCTGCACCTCTAAGGAAACAGAACAACCATGACTAGAGCTCAGAAATGTCTCTTGTGCAGCACGACACAGTTATAAGGCCAGAAATCAGTGACAAGATAAAACTAAAGTTGAATTTCTTTGATTATTTATTTTACAAAAAAAAACAACAAAAAAACATTCAACATGTCTAATATCTCTCCAAGTGTCCACAGCTGTTATTAAAAATGTTAAATCTATATACTATACTATAACTATACTACACTATACTA
>OMNN01030823.1:4487-33630 GCA_900302755.1 Chromis chromis
CAAAAAGTACCACCAAGACAATCCTGGTGAATCTGAGCAGTTCTGGAAGCACCACTGAATGGACACCAATATTCCTAGATATAGCACTAATATAAGCCATCCTGTTGCTGTAAACAGTTACTGGAGCACTGGAAGGGTTTTTGTTTTTTTCTTGTTTATTTATTTTTTTGATTATTATATCTTCAGTAGTTATTTTCATTTTAACACGCTATTAGGTGACATAATAAGGCCAGCTATGCTTAAAAATGTCCCTTAGTAAAAACATTTAAAACATAAAAGTTTGTGTCACAATCATTTATTTAGTTGATTTTTAAAATCTCATTTTAGATCAGCATGCTTCAATGACATCAACTGACCTGAACATTGAGAGAGCAAGTGGCAAAGGTCTCTGCAGACGGCGGCTCGTTTCATGTCGGAACACACATTTTCAGCAATATTTTTATGCCTTGATAGAATAATATTAGTTCTGGGTATTCTTTCATGGACAGCATGATTGTGCAGGCCTGGACTTTATCCATGATGTAAGGCACCAATTTACCATAGAGGCAATTAGTGTACACGTTTCTACCTACTGTGTAGTACCCTGTAAGTCCATGACATGTTTAATGAGATTAGAATCAATTTAAGCAGCATGTATAATAAGTTAATACTCTTCTTTTTTCTGTAGGGGGTACCTCTTAATCTTAACAAATGAGTCAACAGACAACAAGCCTAGCTGGGAGCCATCTGGAACGGACTGGAGAAGTATTTGTTAATATTTAATATTTAAATTTGTTTTTGTCTGCTTGGTCCGTGCAGGGTGGGGGTGGGGGGGATGGCATTTCACCTGTGGTTTGGTCAAGACTGCTGTCTAACTGGATCCACACAGCAGGGTGTGTGATAGGAGAGGAGACTTTTGCCTCTACTGGTACCTACAATGAATGAAACATGAAACAGCAGGGGTGGGGGGGGGCATAGTTGTGAGGCAGGATTTAATGTTAGCTAAAAACAGGACGTGAGAAAGAGAGGCATGTTGAGAAATAAAAAGAGAAAAAAAAAGAAAGGAAAAGAAAGAAATGCAGGCTTTTGTGTGAATTTCCGTCCTGCACATGTAAAAACACCAGAGCGGGTCACTTGTTTTTACAGCCTATTTTATCGTTAATGTAATTCCCCCCTCATGACGTAACTGCCTATTTTCCCTTCACAGAGCACATTCCCAGTTAACTTGTCACTTTCTCCTACTATATCACAGACACACACACACAGGGGCTGGGATTTGGCTCATGTCACCGGGGTTATCTTATCTAGTGTGCAAGCTGTGCAAGCATTCAGGGTCAAGCCAGGTAGCCGAAACCTTACATACCAAAGTGTTCATTTGTCATTTCTCACAGTAATCAGGATGTCAGTGTGTATATGTGTGCTCTGTTTGTGGTTGATGAGCCTCGTGGTGATCACGTCGAGCCTTGCAGAGAGAAGACTAGAAAAGAATCTACATGTGCTTTTTTGCATGTGAGTACACGTAATGCTGAGGCTCTTCTGAATGAGGCAACAGGGACATGAACTAGGCACTTTGGTCGACTCAGAGAGTATTTTGCAGCTATAGCTGTCAAGTCTCAAGTGATGCTCTGTCAGAAAGCACAGGGATTAGGCTAATTATTTTCTTTGCAGCCTCTGGAAAGTTAGTTATTGTTTTATTATTGTGCCTCTAACGCTCCCTGTAATCCCCATTATCTACAGATTGCCTCCTTTGGAAAGAATTTACTGCACATTCTTCTACTTTTTACCTTGGTAAGAGAACAAAATCAACATCTGAAACTGTGTTAACACACACACACACACACACTGTTCTATAGGCTGTGTGTGTTTAATTAAGAGATACGGATGGGGAGCAGACAATGGAGTATTGTTGCACACAGTGTTTGAATAGCAAATTATAACAGTGAATGAAGAGCAAATTGAATTCATTAGTTGAAACAATTGATGATTTATGGAGCACAATCCCATAGCACACATCCTGGCGTCAGATGACACAATGATAAAATCAATCCCGCACAATCCCCAGTTAATCTGTTGTAAGTGTGGCACAGCAATCTGCACAATGCCATTTCACTGACACTCTCTACTTTATTATCAAAGGTCTGATTTGAATGCAAGATTAAACAATGGATCTGCACTGCCATGCTTATAGTGCTTTTAGATATAACTGACATGTTTGAGGGGGTCGTTTTATAATGAATACAAGTAGCATTGACATTTTAACATTAAGGCAGTAATGCATGATTTAAAGTTTACCATGACATGTGGTGCATATTTAGCTGAATTTTGAAAAATTTCTTCAAAATTTGCAACTGTTTTAAAATGTATGAATCTTTTTTGTGTCTTAGCCTTATGGCTCACAGCTTTTTACAGTTTGGTTTCATTTCACTGCATCATGAAACCCTGTTTAGCTGTGGCTGGCAGCTGTTTTGGAAAATCCCTAAAATCCCACTGTGTGCTACCAGCCCAGCTCCAGGATAGCTGGAAAACTCTGCAACTACCTTGTAAACATTAGCGGCTGAAGAGTTAGTGGAGACAAAACCCATCTAGAGTGAGTATTTTACTCTTATTTGTCACAATTGATTGAACCAGCTATTTATAAAGCTACCAGTCCTTCCTAAGTAAATGGTAAATGGTCTGCACTTATGTAGCACCTTTCTACCTTTGTGGTACTCAAAGCGCTTTACAATGTGTTTCTCATTCACACATTCACACACCAATGGCAACTGACTTCCATGAAAGGTGCCTACCATTGGGAGCAACTTGGGGTTCAGTGTCTTGCCCAAGGACACTTCGGCATGTTGAGGGGCCAGGGATCGAACCGCCAACCTTGCAATCAGTGCACAACCCGCTCTACCACCTGAGCCACAGCCGACCATTTATAAAACTTTTTTTTTTTTTTTTAAAATAATTAATTTACCATCATGGTTTTAGTAGGAATATGAAAAGTAAGAATAAGGAAAGAGATGAAAAGTAGCTGCTACTGTGCTTCTTTCAGCCCCATGGAGGCCAGGAGAGCAGAGGAGGGGGAGAAGCTGTTTATGTCAGTCCAGTAGTATACCTTATTGCTGACAGAGAGGCTCTATTTAACTAATCTGCCCTCCTGTGTGGAATAAGTACACCTTTGTAATCCTTCATGCTACAGTTTGTGCATTAACTATCTTATTTTTGTTTTTTTTAAAGGGAAAACCAAGTTACTCATACGTGCCTCAAAGAGAGGACTGTGACATACACCCAGGTATCTTTATTACATAGAATTAGTGATGAATCATCCTCATGCATGCATCATTCATCGATTATAGCCTAAATTTGCACAGGATGGATATAGAAATGCATGTTGTCTATATATTAGAGACTCATCAACATGTTTTCAGGGGAGCTCATGTTGTATTTAGAGCAGCAAGATTCCTCCTGACTCCTCTGTAGTTCACACCCTGCTTATAAGGTGTCAAAAAAAATCACCTAAAAGCAGCACAATAGGTTTGATTTTTTAAATTCCATACTCAAGCAATTTAACAGGTTTCTGCCAGAAGAAGAACACCCAGCATGACCACCTGTGGTTACCAAGGATGAGTCTTCTGCACACAGTTGCCACTTAGTGATCCAGCAAAAATCAGATCAAAGTGAAATTAGCTCCAATAACTGACTGCCAATTCACTTGCTGTACAATGCAGGGTGTTATGAAACAACACACCTCCTTACATGAGCAAAGCCCAAAAAGTTTGAACAACTAGTAAGAATATAACGTGCTAATAAATGCATCACAGTCATCTAAACTTTGCTCCAGAATCCTTCGTTTTTCTTTTCTATCCATTTATGGAAACGTAGTCAGTATGGTATGTCTCCTTCTGGCTTTGAAGCAGGGCTTGAACGGGAAGCACAGGCCAGGTACACGGCGGGGTTGCCCTCTCGTAAATCTGTCGTCGCCGTGGCACACAGTAGAACCCAGGCCACTGATTTACACCCTGCGGAGAATGATAGGCAGGCGCTCGGGCCGACAGCTCCTGCTCCATGTCTGGATGTCTCGCAGCACAGGCTCAGGATGGACAGGGGAGGAGGAGGCTGCAGAGCGGAGGGCTCTAGCTGACACTGTCCAGAGAAGGGAAACGCAAGCCAACAAAGCTCGCTTTTACAGCCCACTTTTTGGAGGAAAATACGCAGCCTTTCCATGTGCTGAGTAAGGCTGCACAGGGTTACACCTTGATGCTAATGCTAACTGAACTAGTTATGGAAGGATTGTGTCCCCCTGCTTGTTTTTGGGGTGTGTGTACATGTTCTCGGTGAGTGAGTGTGGGCAGTGTGAGAGTGTGTGATGGCGGCGAGTGTGACTGTGTATGTGGGAAGTGTCAGAGTCTGTTTGAGTAGGTGGGAGTGTGTGAGCACTCTTCTGTATATGTGTGCATCTACGAGTGGGAGATAATGTGGGTGTTCCAGTGTGTGTTTACGGTGTGCATTATGTGAGTCGGTGTGTGTGCATTTTAGCCTATATGTGTATGTCACAAGTGGGACAATGTCCATGTGTGTGAATGTGTACATGTGTTTATCTGTAGGTGGGTGTGACCATGTTCTGTTGGCCAAGGCTCAGCAGATATACAGCAGACGCATGTTGATTTGATGTCTGTATGTGTGTGGGTTTACTGTGAATGTGTGTGTGACTTTGTGTGGCCGTGTAATGTGTGCGGGGCTGGCGGTGCAGCCATTGTAGCGTTTCCTCACTATTCCCACAACAAATTATATTAACTTGTGATCTCAATAAATTGGTGTCAGAGTGCAGGAAATAATTATGTTGTGAATATAAAATGTCTAAGTCATTCTGCTTTGTGCTTGCTGCCACGTTTGATACATGATAAAATCAGCATATTGTGACAGCTCTTAAGTGTTCTCAGATTGAATGTGAAGAGTTGGACTGTCTCAAATAATAATTACCTGCAGTGTCAGACCTCATGCAGAAGGATGCAGTCTGAAATGTTTAGTAACTCTGGCA
This sequence comes from Chromis chromis, assembly GCA_900302755.1. Taxonomy (NCBI): domain Eukaryota; kingdom Metazoa; phylum Chordata; class Actinopteri; family Pomacentridae; genus Chromis; species Chromis chromis. Next base: position 9,487 of record OMNN01030823.1, read on the forward strand.
GCTTTAAATGGAAGTGTTTGTTCATTTAAATGCTGCTGTATTTTATCAGGTGGAGGTAGATTCGCATTGCTTTGCTTTGCACTGCAGAGCTGGGAGTCTCTCAGTGTCTCCACAAGTCCTCCACAAGTTGTCGTACCATGCCGTTGTGCCCCTCAATTTTTACATGTGCATATCATTGACTTGTTGCTTCTTCGCAGATGTTTTGTTGCACGGCCCCTGGGGTTTCAGAGAATACTTGAGCATAAAAGCCTCTCTGCACACTCATAGCTTGCACAGCATGTTCAGAGCCCCACTCGAGCATGAAAAAAGCTTGAGACCCCAGACCCTCTGGGGCCCAACAAACCCCAGATTTACTGAGGTGAATATTTATCCCTAAATTAAATTTTTAAACTGTTAATGAAACGACAAGGCCTTTAAATGGGTTTTACTTTATCATTTCAGCCCCGTGACAAAACAACAACAGTTTTAATTACATCAGTTATTACAGAACTGTACAGCAGTGGCCCTAGGTGTTTTAGTGCTCAATAGACAGTGAGCTTTGAAAACATGTATAAAACCAGGTATTAATTTGTAATGTTGGACAGTCAGTGTTTAAATTGGTTAACTTTGACTTTGCACTGGCAGAGGCAGAAGCCAGACATTTCAACCAGACTGTAAGCTAAGTATTCCTCTGGTTTATCCATTATTTTAATGTACTTTAACTGTCACCATGTCTTTTCAGTAGTTCAACCATGTGCATTTCAAAAATGTATCCATTATTTTCAGCTGTTTGTTACATTATTTATCTATACCTTTAATACATTGCCTGTAGCTTTGCTTTAGCCTTTAACTATCCCAACTGTTTTTTCCGTTTCTTAAATAGCTGAAATCGCTAAGTTCCTTTTAGATATTGTAGCTGTTTATACATTTTCACAACAGGCAGCTTTCCACAGCAGGAATGCAGGGCAGGCAGGTGCAAGGCGGAGAAAACAGCCCCGTAATCTGCCCTTTCAGCCCTTCTGGGCCCATTGAGTTAATGTCGCAGCTGAAGCTGTTCTACAGCACAGAGTGTGTCAGCAGTAACGGTAGCTACTGGATGAAACTCCAGTTACAGGTTATAGTTAATACAACAATAAAGGTTTGTTTGTTAGCCTACATGTTATTTTTGTTGTTGTTGATAATGATGTTAGAGAAGGGAACACTACTATTTGACGAGGACCAAGAGAAGGCAGAAAAATGACTCTTGCTGTCCCCTACAAGTTCAATCAATCAGTCTCAAGACTCACACAGCAGGTTTTCAGGGCCTTCTAAGAAGCACCTACCCTGGAGTAAGTACTTTTTTCTCTCCGGAAAATGGCCCTGAAAGTTGTTCTACAGGGGCAGTGCTCTCCACCACCATGTGTACTTTGAGTACCACTTGGGCAGGAAAGTGCTACATAAGTGCAGACCTTTTACAACCTGGGGTACAAGTAACTCCGCTTGGGTGTCACCACTCACATTAGTTATTTCATCATCACACCCTTACCATTGATACAGCAATTGCAATTACTTAACTTATCAATACATTTAAAAGAGAGAGAGAGACAATCACAACAAATCAACTATGTAATCATGTTTTCATTTACACAGATTTCGAAAATGTGGAGCATGTAATGAATGCCTTTGTGTCATGTTAGGCATTTGCCTGATGATGTGACCCAGTGTGACATTCTACTTTTCACTAATGCTGTTGTTCTGCATCTAACATACATATATTCCAATAATAATGATGACAGTGTTGCCCCATGGCATACGTGGGTTTACCTAGCCAGAGTTCATGCATTCATGCTTCGCTCATTAATACATCATCATGTGTTTAGTTACTAATTGAGGAGATCCAGTTTCCTTTATATAAGCATGTAAACTGTCTGTTGTCCATACTGCTCAGCTGATTCCATCATAATGACACGTTTGCATCTGCCTCCTTCTGCCTTCTTTAAAATTGGCCGTTAATGACAGTATAGCTTCACAAGTAGTTTTAATGGTGTTACATTCACCATGAGCATTAACAAATGAGGCACAGAAGGGAGACATTATGCCTTTTGAAACATGGGTTTGATGACTGAACTGCACTGATTAACTATTAATAAGAACATCGTGTTTCTCTGTGTGTTTCTGTGGTGTTCATGTGTTCAGTGTAGATGAATGCACATCTGTGTCTTTGTGCTGGACTATTTATGTTCCTCCCATGGGGGGCGCTCTTGAGTCATACAGATGAATACAGTGAGAGGAGTTTTCTCAGACAGAGCGATATAACAAAGGCACTCACACATAAAGACACCCAGAGAGGGAGAGAGAGCGAGCATGAGCGTGAACAGAGCCAGTGCTGCCTGCCTACTTCCCCCCTCCGTGCAGGGCTGTGTACCTTGCAGTGCTCTGGGAGGGGCTCCGTCATTGTGCAGCACCCAGCTGTATTGTTTGGATGTGTGTCTGTGCTGGGTGTAGAGAGCTTTTCCCAGGGTTTGTCCTGCCAGTGTATGGAGCCTCGCATCTCGGTTCCAACGCATAGCCCCTTCCTGTCATTCACAGCTGGTTCCTTCCTCTCTCCAAAAACCTCCCCCCTTCAGAGTCATGAAATCAACTCCTCATACAGACACACGATTATAACAGGAAAGGCTAGACAGACAGAGTTTCAAGTGTTTCTCTGAAAAAAAAAAAACTGCTGATGATGATCCTTTTATTCCCCTCTAAGTAACAGTAGACTGACATTACACTGCCAAGTGAAAAAACTAAGGTGTGCACTGGAAAATGTTTTTTTTTTAGTAGCAAAGTATCTTTGTGAGTGTATTGACCCAGAAATGTCTAAATGGAAGCCATTACTGGCTGGCTGCATTCTCTCAAAATTAAAAAAAAGAAGAAGAAAGAATTCTGTCAATGTTCTTGAAGCTTAGAAATCACTGAGAAATCACCATTCTGAGTAAAGGAAAGGACAGACAAAGAAAAAATGGAAAGAAAAAAGAAACAAAGGAAGAAAGCAAATGGAGGAAAAGGACAGGATAAAGACCCTGCCACCCCACTAACTACCCCCTGCCTTCAGTGACAGGCTGATCCCCCGTGACTCTCCTCTATCTGTCTGTGAAATTCTGCTGAAAATCTCTGTTACAGACTCACAGATAGTTTTGAATTCATGTTAGTGACTTTGTACTGAGCAACTGCAAAAAAAAAAGAGACAGAGAAATGATCTCAAAAGGACTTTGGTCTCACGATTTAATGAACAAGATAGAAAATGAACAAACTTAACGTGATTGAGAATAGTAAACTGTAAAACATCTCATGGTGAAGCTTATCTTTTGTTAAAGGTAAAACAAAATTCTATTTCTGGGTGGCTGTGGCTCAGGTGGTAGAGCGGGTTGTCCACTGATGGCAAGGTTGGCGGTTCGATCCCCGGTCCCCCCCACATGCCAAAGTGTCCTTGGGCAAGACACTGAACCCCAAGTTGCTCCCAATGGTAGATTAGTGCCTTGCATGGAAGCTCTGTCGCCATTGGTGTGTGAATGTGTGAATGAGAAACACATTGTAAACTGCCTTGGGTACCACTAAGGTAGAAAAAGGCGCTATATAAGTGCAGACCATTTACCATCTAAAAAGTCTAGTTCTTGTTTTCACACTACATTACCTTAGAACTTAAAACATAAATAAATGAGTTGTTCTTGCTGATTGGGTTGACTAAATGTACTGCTGAGAGTTTACTGAACTTCTTAAATTAAGGTTGTTAAAGAAACTAAGTTAGTATACCAGCAGAAGTCATAAATCAGGAATTATACTGCTTCTTCAAAATGTGAGTTAAATGAGCTCAGGTTGAATAAATCTTAAGTTAAATAAACTTTAAATGATACACAGTGTGGGACTTAGTACCATCACTGGTGTGTGCAGTGCATACCGGATGAGGGACACGCTGAGCACAGTGCCGGGAGGTTTCCCTTGGTATACCAGGCCTGAACCTCTAAATGTATCTAGTATTAGTATTACTGACACCTTCACAGGCAAAATGTTACCACCAGGATGTGAAGGTTCTGACTGGCAGTAAAACAACATGCATCATTATCCTTCCAAAATATGAACCTGTAGGCTAACAGAGTAACTGAATAATGAATGAGTGTTTATACTGAAATAACTGTGACAAATGTTGCATTATTAATAGTTTTATGTTAAATGAACTATCAACTCATTCGTATGTTGCATCATGAAATTATCAGAAAGAAGAAATAGCAGCAGAGAGTAACAGTTTTTAAATCTAAATTCTAAAAAGTGACAGGCAGCAAGCCCACAGGGAGCAGTAATCTAGAAGAGTATTCACGGGTTCACGGGTTAACAACACTGAGTGCACACTGACCCTGGTACATGAATGAATCTGGTGAACTCTGAAGCTTCCAGCAGGTTTGTTTAGAATTCTTTGGCGTAGGGTCTGCAGCTCAGACACGGGATGCATCAAAGGCAGCGAGTCTGTGGAAGAGCTGAGTCGGCCTCAGCTGAGACTCCAGCACCTTTTATGGGTCAGTGGTGCTGAAACATGTATCAGTCAGTCACCACTTGCACTGCTGTTCACTGCTATATTAACCTCCTGAGGGGCTGCAGGGCAATCATTTGCTGCTGAGCCCCTATTGACCCCCACTGCACATGTCCAACATAGTCATCCAGAAACCACCCAGCACTATAAAGCTAAGATGAACAGAGCTTTAATTAGCGCTATCTGGTTGTTGGCTCTCTTTTTCAGGTCAGAAACAATAAAGACGGAACTATTACATGGAGCTGGTTATAGCAGTAACGTACAGTCCGTTCACAGGTACTGAGCAGCAGGTAACAGCACAGACAACTTCTGGCTGAAGCTCTCTGTTACTCAGTCAATTACACACCTTCTCCCCTCTTCTGCTCTCATTATCAGAAATCAGATATCTTTTATGAAAATAAATAAAATAAAATTCATCTAAACATTTTCAACATTCTAAACATTTTTAACTTTGAACTTGACACGTGCCAAACAGTACAAAATGTGTATTTTAAACATATTCTCTCTTTAATAAAACCTATGTATGTATCTATCACATGAATCTAGACAGGCATATTTTAACTGGACTACAAATAAAAACAGAGAGAGCAAATATTTCTTGGAAAAGGTAAATGAGGGTCCTGATGTGAACCTAATACAAAAGTATTAGTAGAAAAAAGGTCAATCTTTTTTTGTTTGTTTTCTGTCGGAGTACATAAACATACATAAATAATACAAAAGTAAGTCTCAACACTGATAATTCCAAACATATAGTCATGTAACACAGTTGGTTGTTGGACTTCGGGCAGCTGTGGCTCAGGTGGTAGAGCGGGTTGTTCACTGATCGCAAGGTTAGCGGTTCGATCCCCGGCCCCTCCACATGCCAAAGTCTCCTTGGGCAAGACACTGAACCCCAAGTTGCGGCTAGCGCCTTGCATAGCAGCTCTGTCGCCATTGGTGTGTGAATGTGTGAATGAGAAACACATTGTAAAGCGCTTTGAGTACCACTAAGGTAGAAAGGTGCTGTATACGTGCAGACATTTACCATTTACTTCAGGTGGGAGATGATTGCAGAGGACAAGAAGACAATGGAGAACTGTCAATACACATATTCATCCATGCTCTGTCATTATATTAGCCTAGAGTGTGTGTTACCCTGTGTCTACTCTACACTAGATGCTTGTAACTGATATCATTCAGCTAATCATTCTTGCACAATAGATATCAGTGCAAATAATTAATTCTGCTTGAACTTTTTTAATGCCATATGCTTTTAAAGTTCACTTTCCCCTTGAATGTTGATGAATAAACAGATCAGAAGCCGTTTCACTGACTGAGCCTGATGAAGATCTGTGTTGAGTGGATGCCATTGGAAGCCATCAGTACAGTTTGCTTGTCTTTTATCTGATTGCTAGTGTACTTTTCAACAGATTCTGTATGGCTCCACTGCTTAGTGAATGAAAAGGTGCAGATTCTTCAAACTGCCTTTCTCTGTCTCTTTTCATCGTGGTAAACAAAGGGTGACAGAAGTGTGGTACATACATAAAAAGAGAATGACAAGGATGTTTCTTTAGAACAATAAATGGGAGTAACTGAAACATGAGTGAACTCAGATTAGTGTCATGTGCAGCTGAAGACAATAATGTCATAGCATTTACTATTTAAATCCAAGACACAAGAAACACTGTGAACATACAGATCCATCAAGGACATGAAATCATCTTGTCCTATTTAATCATAATCACAGAGACACCAGCACTGCATTATGTGAGGATAAATCTGTCCTAGTAAACTAGTAAACACATCTGCTGACTTTCCAGCATTTCTTTTCAATAATACAGATTCATTTCCATTTTTTGTGTGTGTGTTTCAACAAATACACCCTCCTGGCATTTTTACATGCTGTTAGGTGACTAATTTATTTCTCAAGTGTCTGTAATGGATCAAATGACTGTGAAAAGTAAAAGGTGAAATGTCCCTCATTACCGGTTTGCTATGCTGAATGTTATTCTATATTACAAAGTTACCTCCTCACTGTAACAGAGCAACATTATCTGGTCTAGTTTGTTATACAACAATTACACATGGTCAACAGCCAACAGTAGGCTTTTACCCAGAAGTCTAGTGGGGGAGAGTATAGACACACTGACTTTAACAAAAAGACTGTCATGGTGTGTAACTGCACTGACACACAGACATTAATGCAGAATATTTGCAACCTAATATCTGCAGCCATTCCCCTAATGAGGTGCCTGACTCAAACACATGTAGACTAAGTTTTTTTCTTTAACATAAATCCAAACTTGCCAAATATTGTTTCTCTTGGACACTATTGTTTTGTTTAGGACATAAACCTATTACTTTTAATCCAGCCAAATTCCACTGAGTAGTAGTGTTTACCTTTGGGATACAATCCCCAAGCCATCAGACAAACATGAACTAGTTGTATTTCTGCTCAAACACGCAGGCAGTTGTATTTAGTGGGCTAGATGTTGAGTGGACCGGTGCTAAACACCAGGGCCAAGGTTGAACCTGATAGCGAAGCATTTGCAGATTTCTGAGTGAAAAGCTTTTAGATCAATGTGGTTGTGAAGCAGCTGAGAAAATAACAGACATATTTTATAGCAGCTAAGTGGCGAAACCACAGCTCATAACAAAACCTATCGAAAAACAAGCTAACAGTTAAAATAGTCTGCCCCGGGGCTGGGGACAAGTCACTGCTCAGCTTTTAGTGGGGAACTTAACGCTCTTTGTTCCAGTCATTTAACTTCCTATTGATAATAAGTGGGGTTCGGAAAAAAAAAAAAGAAAGAAAAAAAACTTCCTGCTACTATATATACCTATTCAAAGCAAACAGTGGTGTTTGTTGTGGCACCAGAAATAGAGAATGGCATGCACATGTCTGCAACAGAGTTACTGTCGAGGCCAGGATGCAGAGCCTCACATTACAATGTTCACTAAAGGGTGGTGCTCTGAAAACTTACCCGGTGAACACTGACTGATCATTAGGGAAAGTTTCAGACTGCCACGTTGCAGATCCTAAAAAACACATCTAAAGGACAAAACAGCCACAAAATAACTTTAGCTAGTAAGTAAAGTGAGGAGTTTGAACTTAGATATTACAGCCATGGGTTAGGATTAGTGCAGCATGTCAAATTCTTATCCCATGCTTTTAAAAAATTGTAGATTCAAAGTTAACCCTGCATTAAGAAAAGCAACCGTTGGACTATTTACCATTTATTATTTATCATTATGTAAATAATTGAGCTGGATTTTCCAGCTTACTGGAACATGACTCCAGAGTGCTGCTCTATTGATCATGAAAGTAATCTAAAGTTTGCTATTATTAATACACTGGCTCTACTTCACTGCAGTGAAGAATGAAGAAAACAGCATCTAATAGAAGAAAATGGACATATCTTTGCTTACAGGCTGGTGAATTTAAAACCAGGTGTGCATTTTTCCTTAATTCCATTATTAAGTTTAATATAGCCTGTTAAGTCAATCAAGCCAAAAGGTTGTGAGGCTTCCAACACGAGTTTTAGCTCAGCTTAAAAAATAGCATATGATAGTACATTACAGTAACTAACTGTGACAATTAACAATTACTGAAAAAGAACAAAGGCCAGAATCATTTTTATTGAACCTTTAATGGTGAAGTTTCTGGTGTTTCTCATTGCATCATCTTCATTCCCAGCCCAACTGGTCGAGGCAGATGGCCGCCCTCCCTGAGCCTGGTTCTGTCTGAGTTTTTTTCCCCCCTCCCCATCCTAGGGGGTTTTTGGTTCCTTCCCACCGTTGCGGACTGCTTGTTCATAGGGAATCCAACAGTGATTTTGGATTGTTGAGTTTTCTGTGTCCTATATTATTATTCCTTATGATGATAGCGCTATGTGATGACGTGTTGTAAGTATGCGCTATATAAATAAAATTGAATAGAATTGAATTGAATTGCAACATCCTTAAAAATTGGACAAGCTCTAAGGGGTGTGGGGGAAGGGTCATGCCATTTCTTAAAAATGAAAACTTTTTCTTTTCTAAACACTTATACATGTCCTTATCACCTGACAATAAGGCATATGGACATTTTCCAAAGAAGATGTTTTGATGAGAAGGAAAGTGAGGCCTCAGCTGTGCTCCATTAAGTGTCCCAGTAAGCAATGAGATTGAGGCACAATTCATGGCTCCTGGAACTAGCTCATTAGCTCAGACACCAGTCTGGTACAGGTTTATTTAAGTCTACCCTAATTGGATTTTATATTTGGGTCCTGTTGCCTGACAACACGATTACATAGAAAGTGTTGAGCTTAAATAGAAGTTCATTAGTCAATATCTAGCACCCATTAAATGCATCTAGCAATCATTTTGGACACATGTAGAGAAAGTGAAAACCCTTGGCCAATGGTGCCAAAGAAAAAAAAAACTTTATGATCTTAAGAGACCTTGGTGTCAGACAGTAGATGGATGTAGGAACCCTAACATCACCCCTTGGTTTGTGGACTACCATTTTGAATGGTTGTCATCTTGCTCTTTTGAAACTGGGCAAAATGAACAAGTAGTGGATCTGAATGAGAGCTCAAGCAGTCAGCATGATGAGGACAGTGTTGAAGAGGCAGCAACATCAGAGAGAGGTGAACAGGCTTTACATGCTCTGTGAACTAACAACGTTAAACCAGTCAGATTATTTGTCAACTTCTACTGTACTTCTAAGGATGGAGGAGGGAGCAGAAACCAGCACAGATCCAATTAGAGGTGCACTAGTGAATGCTACTGTGTGCCTGTGAAGTAAAGCAAAGCAAAGCACATCATTCATGTGATCAGGCTGGACTTCATTCAAGTTAATTATTGTTGCATAGCAAGATATGGAATACATTGCAACTATGATGCAATATCTTAAATAATTCTAATAACAGCAGGGTATTAAGTCAGATTACGTGTCAGGTAATCATTACACTAGTTCAACTTAGAATTCTATGCTGTCTGAACACACAAACATCAGGAGGATTTTTTATTTTACTTTACATTTTAGCCTAAGACAATACCCCGCCTCACAATGGAAACCTGCTAAACCTTCTGAGAGAATTCTTATAGTCTTCCTTTCCTGGGGTGGTCCTCATCAGAGCCAGTTTCATCACAGTGTTTGATCGTTTGCGTGACTACACCTGAAAAATGATTTACTGCTGTTTCTCATTACCTAACAAAGTGGTTTTTGAATTACTGCAGTAATTCAATAGGGTTATTTATAACAGCACATTGGCAAAACACTGATTATAAGACAGCTAGGAATTCCACCAATTAACTCTGGACAAAGCTCACCTGTTGACTGAAAACCATCCCAAGTGCTGACTTCATGAAGCTGATTAGCATTTTATCTATCTATCTATCTATCTATCTATCTATCTATCTATCTATCTATCTATCTATCTATCTATCTATCTATCTATCTATCTATCTATCTATCCAATAAATCCCTTTCACAGCTACCTCAAAGAATTGTCATACTTATGTCTCCTTGTGTATGCTAACCTCCCCAAGCGGTGCGCCAGGACAGCTCTTATCATTCAGTCAGAGGTGTGTGACGGAAGGCCAGGTCATGGAGGGAGGACGTGTAACTCCTTTCAGATAATGGCAGGATTCTGTCTCCCCTCCGGAGCTGTAGCAGGCCCAATTCGCCAACTCATCAATCCACTAGCAGACACACCACGCCCCCGCAGCCCTCTGTTCACTTATCACCCCAAAACTACCACGGTGCTCTCTAAATAACTGCTTCCCCTGAACTAATCTGTTCCAATCCCCCACAATGTCTTTCATCCTTGGCATCAAGTCCCTTTCCTATCTCTTTTCTTTCCATGTATTTGAACAGAACCTCCCATGATAACGGGCTGGTGACAAAGGACCAAACGTTTCACTCCCTTGTTGTCATCCCCTAGACGTGGCAGCATAGTTATTTTTGAGATGTGTGGTAAATGTCTGCCGATGAATTCAAAAGTCGGTAAGTAGAAAAGGGAAAGAGTGAAGATGGCGGCAGCGATTTGATCTCCGTGGGTGGTCTGCCCTGTTTCAACTGACCTCAAGCTTAATGAAGAAAAGAAAACAACCCTTTGGATTCACAGCGTGGTGGGGTGTTGGGGTATGGAAGGGAAATATGCAGATGCTTTCAGACGTAGCTGAGTAAGGCAGGTATATAAAGAGGAAAAGTTTGGACAGGTCTATGGTTACTGTAAGGCTGAGCGGGGCTGCCACATTGCGTTTGAAAACAGTGCTGAGCACCTTACTTTGATTAAAGGTGTTTACACTGGCCATTTGATCCGATGTGACAATAAGCCTGGGTCCGACTCTAACCTGAAGCCAAATACACACTAATGAGGACCAGGCTGGGCCAGTCTCCCTTTCCTCTTTAAATGTGACATTGTGAATCAGGCTCACAATACCTGACAGAAATAGCCTGTGCTGCCAGGGCCACTCGTTTCTTTTTTCCCTTTCTTCTCCCCGTCTCCAAATGGTCAACAGGAGAATAATTTGTGGTAAGGGGTGACTAGATCGTTCAGTCACATGCGCGTGTGTGTGTGTGTGTGTGTGTGTGTGTATTTCCATGTGTGTGTGTGTGTGTGTGTGACGACCCCATTGTTTGCACAATAAAGCTTTGGGGAGCAGTGATGCAATCAGGAAGTGATGTAGAGAATTAGCGGAATCTAACATTACAGCGCCATTGATCCGGTGGCTTTTGAAAATGATGGTATGCTGACCTGTAGTAATTTGTTATGTTACACAATCTCATCCAAACCTGATATTTGACATCTGCTTCTTTTCAGAGACCTGTTTTTTTTTTTTTTTTTCTTTTCCACCAGATGAATAAAAAGAGGAATACATATGACGTTCAGGAATGTTTCCAAAACCAATGATATTCGAGCTCGGACCTTACTAGCTTTTTCTAGCGTGAATGTCCACAAGAATAAAGAGCCGAGGCGTAACAATAAAATACAAGTAAACATTCAGGAACTTAGAGTTTACTTCCAATTTTGCTGCCTGGAGTCACATCAAATGCATGCCGTTCAACCACAGCAGCAGGCAAATTGTGTTTGGATGGATAAAATGGACAAGAAGGGTAAAACAGGTCGTGACCAGAGTCTGTACAAACTAAGTGCACACAAGGCCTGCTGGCTCCAGTACACCCCAGTGATAGAATAGTTGTAACCCTATACCTGCTTCAGGGCTCACTGCAGGACAAATTATCTCTCTTGCAGTGATGTCTAATGCGTTTTTAATAATATATTCACCTCATCAGCATCTCACCTCTCAGGGCAAGCCTGTGTACTCTAAATGGGCAAAGGAAGAGGGGGGCAGACAAATAGCTTTTAAGAGGTCTTCTTGAGGAATGATGGCAGGGAAGACATATGGCTCAGCAAAATTAGATCCATCCTAAGAAAAAAAAGCAAAGCTTAGGAGTAAAGTGTGGAACTTGCATTAGTTCAAAGTAATGTAAAGGATGAAGTTTCCTAATGAATCACCACTTGTCACTTTTTTTCAGCACAGACATGGATCAAGAGCATCAAGGATATAATATTAAAACATTCTCTGACATGATCCAGTCTTAAAAAAAAAAAAAAAAAACTTGTGGAAACTTTCGAACAAAGATTTTAAAGGGCATTAAACTTAAACGAGGGAGTTAGAGAATGTCGACCTTTTGATGTTGCTTTTACTGAGCTCACAACTTAACATTGTCAAGACAACTTTAAATGAGTGCTAGTATACCACACATATTCTAACCACTCTACCAAAAACCTTTAAAAGTAAGAAGCTTTATTTAAGGCAAAACTACATGTGTAATATGTATGATACAGTGCCATTGTGGTATAATATACACACCTCCTGGAGCCTGTACTGTGAAGAAGGTTCAGCATACCCTGGGTATCTTTTCATTCTGGCTTCACCTAACCTAAGTCGTGATAAGCGGTCTTACGAAGCTGAGTTATCAACTTGGCAAATCAACCCAGGGCTTCTTAACCTAGATGTGAATGTGCTCACATGGAAAAGGTTGGCAACAGATGACCAATAGCAAACATGGACAGGTCTACTGGCACCATGGTGAGGAGCAAGTTGATGGTGGAGCACCTTGGGTACAAGTTTAGCGCAGAAAAGCATTTTCTTTTACATTACACAGTTCTGATGACAACAGCTCTAAAAATTCAGATGCACCTGAGGCTTCCAGTGATGAGGAGCTAGCTTTTAGTGGCATTTCTGGGTACAATCAGAACTAGAGCATAAAATGACAGAGCAATGGCGCAACAGGTAAAATAAATGCAATTTACCTATCCCAACAGAAGTTAGGGAATATCATATGGTGACCTCAACTGCCACAATCCTCCCACTATAAAAGTACAAGCAGTTTTCCAGACTAAATATTCAACTTCATATGTCAAAGCAACTCACAAATGCTTGCCTGGTAAACGTTGGCCTTCAGCTGCCGTGGCCATGACTGGAGAAAAACTGATGGAGGCTCGATGTGTAAATTATCAATAGTGTTCTCTCTTGAATTGATTCAGCAGAAGCATTTGGTAACAAATAGACATAACTTTCAGGAGGCAAGGTTGGATCCAAATGTCATGTTTTGTGTTTAGGTGTTTTTGTTTTTCCTTGCTACTCTCCTTTCCTCTCTCTCTCTTTTGGTTCTCTCTCATTCCTTTTCAGTGAGTGGCTGATCAAGCTCTCTCTCTGCAGTGCCAGATTGTTCTGCGACTCTGGTACTGTCACAGTACTGTCACTCTCTGGCCTTCACCTGTGAATAAGCATCACTCTCTAGTGCTTCTTGTTTGCTACTTTTCTGGTCCATTGTGCTTCCATGTGCAGATCCTCCTGTGTATCTTGTTGCCAACTGCTGGTTCACGTCACCTGTGCCCCAGTGTTTTGCATGCTCAAGCCTTTACTTCCATACTGAACTCTTCCAGGTGCTGAACATCTCCTGCCAGTCAGCCCTCAGCCGCCACTGCTCCCCTTCAAAGACTGCGACCAAAGTCTTGTTGACAAAGCATGAATGGGGATGGAGTACAGCTCATTTGATAAAATTCACTCAAACATTCCAAGTAAGATTAGCCAGACTGCTTTAAGTGGTTAAGTTAAAAGCCAACACTTTTAGCCCTCCTCATCCTTCATCCTCAGTCTGACACTAAGAAGCCAACTTATTGACCCCTATTGACCTTAACAATCCAATCTTAAGCTGAAAAACAAAACAAAGGGGGGCTGAGTGCCAAAAAGTATGGGCTACAAATAGGGGCAAAATGGCAATAGCCATCTACACAGGGTCAACACAGCCATTAGGCTGGATCCCAAATATCCCCCATCGCTCTTCCAATTAAGCCGTCAAAGCGGGGCAGATGGTTGTGACGCTATCGGGGTGCCGTGCTGCCCTCGTGCCCACATCTCGTACCCTCTCACAGCCATCCATCACTGGAGGAGTTCTAATTAGCTTGTTATTCTGCCATGCAAACTATTCCAAGCTTGTGAAAAGGCCTCCTCATGTTTTGAATGACAGGGAAAGCATTGAGAGAGGGCAAGTGGGGAGGGGGAGAGGAAAGCCAATCACTGTGCACAGAATGGCATTTGAATAGCCTTTTCAGCACACTACAGCGGCAATTATATTCCCCCCTCAGACTTCCTGCCAGGATATTTTTCTTTGTAGTTTCTTCATCAAAACGGTGCCATCAATTGACAAGTTAAGCTTGACAGAAGAAAAGCCCAAATGAAAGAGGTCAGAAGAGTGATTTCTTCTCAGCTGAATGTCATCAGTGTAGAAATGAAGAAGCATTTAGCTGAGGCAAAGGTTAAACAATTTCAGTAAGTGTCAGTGTAAACACTTATTACCCGCCTTTACTGTAAGTCAGACACAGCAAAGTCTGGCTTACTAAGGTAGAGGGCAGTTACAGTAGGGTGCCCTTCAAATACTACATTGTTTGATGCCATTGCCATTATATCGCTAGTGTCAATGCAGTACACGCTCCAGCTGAGGTCACTCAAACCAAGCCAAGCTAAGTGCTGTGGTTTTTACTAGAAAACCTGTTGTTGGTGGGTTCACAAGATTACACAGTAGTTTATATAGTCATTTACAGATAGTTAGAGTCAGTGTTCTTAGGGCATAAACAACATATAAAGGGTCTATAAAGCAAAATAATTCCCTCATTCTTTGGGTTCTTTTTGGGTAATTCATGTTTACATGGAGCCTCTGAGTTATCTGTGGGTTAAATTGTTAGTTTTCTTCTTACTTATCCACGTGTTGCTTCTGCACTGTTAAATGCTTCATATAATGTGTGAATGCAGTGTGAGAGTGAGTGGTTGGTGATGGTCGGAGAGGCTGATGGAGCAGATTGACAGCCTTGCTTCCATCAGTCTACCCCAGGACAGCTGTGGCTACATACGTAGCTTACCACCATTGAGTATGGAGTGAATGAATAATGCAATGTAAAGCGTCTTTGAGTGTCTAGAAAAGTGCTATATAAAATCAATGCATTATTATTTTATTTATTTATTTTTTTAATTATTATTGCGTTACTGACTTTATTAATATTAAGCCAGTAATGCAATTCCAAAAGAAATTAAAGTATCTATCACGAAGTTCTGTCTATATATTAAACAGAGTGCAACATGGACACAGTTTATGTTTTATTAGCACGGCTTAGCTAAAGGAACTCCTTTTCTACTTATTGTGTAACTAAAATTCTTGTGTTGAGTGCAGCTGACACATGACTGGAGCCAAAAACTGATGTCATGATGCAACAATTGTGCAATTATACCGAGGATAAACATTTTGTTATGATGAACTGAAGTAGACAAAAGAAAGATGTGGCAGTTAAAAATATTGATGTCAACTCATTTACAGCATTGATGCCACTGATTATACCAACTAAGCACGGCAGCTCTACAAATATACATTGATCCACTTAAGAAAAAGTGGACCCAGTGCATGAAGATAGCAGAGCAGAGAAGATGTTGGAGGTCACGTGTGAGTCACAGAACTGGTGAACTGACATACGCTTAATGCAGTTTGTCAGATTGTACATTGCACAAGACTGAAGTATTAAATTGTTAAGGGGTTTTCCTGCATAGATATCCTGCATTTTTGCTGACTGTGGGTTTGTTGTCAGGTAATGCCATGGTGTTCAAGCCCTCTCCCATGACTCCTGTGACTGCTGTTATCCTGGCTGAGATCTACAAAGAGGCGGGGGTCCCTGATGGGCTCTTCTGTGTTGTCCAAGGCGGAGCAGAGACTGGCACCTTACTCTGCCATCACCCAGTGGCTGCCAAAGTCTCCTTTACCGGCAGCGTTCCAACAGGCAAAAAGGTACAGAGCAAGTCAACCAAAGAAAATCTTAGTCGACCAATCTGCATGTTATCTTTAAACGAGCCAAATGAGCCATAATGTACTGAATGCTCTCTACCTGC
This sequence comes from Chromis chromis, assembly GCA_900302755.1. NCBI lineage: Eukaryota > Metazoa > Chordata > Actinopteri > Pomacentridae > Chromis > Chromis chromis. Next base: position 25,424 of record OMNN01030823.1, read on the forward strand.
TAGTCTTATCAGAATCAGTCTTATTGCCCAGTAGGTTTTCACATACGAGGAATTTGACGTGGTGGGGATTTTTGGTACATAAACATAAATACTGACAAGTAATAGATAATAAAATTGAAATTGAATTACCCCCCGGGGTCAAATAAAGTTTTTTGAATTTGAATAAAAGGTGAAAGATTAAAAAAAAAACAATTGTTCCAAAGTGTACCAAATCCAAGGAATTGTAAAACTAATTGAAAGTCATAGGAGTATTTACAGTGTACAGGAATGTGCAAATGCTGCACCTAAGAATATGCAAGATTACGTGGTATGTAATGTTAACAACTTGAAATGTGCAAAGGATAATAATCCTATTATTGGCCTAAATTCAACCTAAATCGACATACGAAGCTAGTACTTGCAGCGAATTAAATCAGTTGAACCTGGTTATTGCATACTGAAATGATAACAGCAGATTCAGAGCTGATCAGCTTGCACCTGACTATATTCATATTTTTTCTGAAAATGAAACTATAAGAACTGTCAATCCCAGGACAGAAACTATTCAGGAATATATTGCAGACAACTTAGCCGTCTGTTTTTAGTTGATCTGCCATCCATGTTGGTTGTTGAGCTGTAATATACAATCTGCTGTTTGCAAAAGTCACACTTTTTTTTTGGCCATTTGTTTAAAAACATGCAGCCACACAGACAACATCTTTGACATTGTGTCAGTCAGTTTTGAGCAAACTGCACAAGAGTTTCCTTCAGGATTATTCAAGTTTTATTTTATCTTATATTAACTCTAAGTAAACGTTAGTTGAGTTAGTCAGTTCAAAGTCTTTTCCTCCTGTTGCCAAATATGCTAGAATAATCCTGGAAGGCTATGGATGTAACGCTTATCTTGGTTGGATGAGAGCACATCGACCAACTAATTGACCCGTCAACCTGGAGACCATAGCCGTTGTACATACAAACCCACAATACCAACCCCGGCTGTCTTCACTCTCAGGTCATGGAAATGTCCGCAAAAGGGGTGAAGCAGGTGACTCTGGAGCTTGGAGGGAAATCTCCCCTGATCATCTTCAAAGACTGTGAGCTGGAGAACGCAGTGAAGGGAGCACTCATGGCTAACTTCCTGACACAAGGCCAGGTGAGACTGCAGTGTTGTATCATTTATGGATCGTGTTGCCAGACTCGACCTGATCCGAGACAAACTCTTTCAGCTTTCACAGTGTAACATTTCTGTCTGAACTGTGTAGGTGTGCTGCAATGGGACCAGAGTTTATGTACAGAAAGAGATCATGCCACAGTTCCTGGAGGAAGTGGTAAAGAGGACCAAGGCCATCCCTGTGGGAGACCCGCTGCTCGACGGCACCCGGATGGGAGCACTGATCAGCAAGCCACAACTGGATAAAGTGCTGCAGTACGTCAGTCAGGCCAAGGCCGAGGTGCGTAATAATCTTTAGATTATGGGAGAGGTGATCAGTTGTTGAGGGATTTAATCAGCTTTAATACTATCTCCAATCCTTTCACTTAACCTTAAGTTAAATGGTTTCTTCGGTATTACGTGTTATTATAATTATTAAATTTCTATGTTTGTCTTCCAGGGAGGCAAAGTGCTTTGTGGAGGAGATCCTTTTGTCCCCAGTGACCCCAAACTTAAAGGGGGGTATTTTATGTCACCCTGTGTACTTGGTATGTCTGAAACACTCACTTGTATTGGAATTTTACACCATCTGCATGTGTTGTGCCCCAGTATGTATCATTATTACACCCACTCCTTTCTGTCAACACAGATAACTGCAGAGATGAAATGACCTGCGTGAAGGAGGAGATTTTTGGCCCCGTCATGTCCGTCATGCCCTTTGACACGGAGGAAGAAGTGATCCGGAGGGCCAACAATACCACCTATGGGTTGGCCTCAGGAGTCTTCACCAGGTCAGCAGAGGAACACAGAAGCCGCTCACAGCAGTGCTGTCGGTTTGCTCTTATAGATGTTACATTTATTGCATTCTGTTGGCTGCGGTTCAAGGTTTCTACGGTGAAGCTAAGAAAGGTCTCCAGGTTTAATGCATTGCACAATGGCTGCTGTACATTTCTAAACTCCAGGCAGTTTCTGGGTGTGTTTTTTTTTTTAGTTTTGTTTGTTTTTTTGCTCCTGCCACATTTTTTTTCACTGTACCTACAAAGTCTTGCACCTTCATGGAAACGGCACACGCTTTGCTAGAAGTTGAGAACATGTCTTCTGTTCAATATAACAAAGTCATAATGGCAAAAATCATAAAAAATAAAAAATTAAAGTGGAATTTATTTTAAGTTAAGGCGATGCCACATGGGCTCAGTTCAAGTCCGGCTCAAGACACTCCTCTACCCCCAATTTCAGTCTCAATAATATATTATTCAATATCAATAAAGGAAAAACTCTCCCCCACAAAAATAATTTAAAAAATAAATAAATAAAATTGAAACAGATGAAATAATGGTACATTTACAAAACAAAAACAGACTAGTCCAATGTCTGATCTGTGTAAACACAGCCTGCAGTTCAGCTATAAAGTACCTGAATTTTTGTTACATGACAGTTGCACTGAGAATCACTGAATCTGGTGCAAATATTTATTTTTGGCAAATTTTAAATAAGGCATGTAGAATAAAGTGGATATTAAGTAAATATCCTGATTTAGGGTTAGATTTGGATTTGGATAATTTTTTTCGACAAAATGTTAAGTCACACATGAGTAAAATATTGTCATTCAAACCCACTGGCACCAACTGGTTTTGGGGTCAGATGGTTAGCTGTGAGGTGAAGTTGCATACAGACTATAAATTCTTTTTTCTTTTTCCTCTGTCTCCAGGGACATTTCTCGAGCGCATCGTGTGGCTGAGAGTCTGGAGGCAGGGACCTGCTTCATCAATAACTACAACATCAGCCCCGTGGAAATGCCATTTGGTGGATACAAGAATTCAGGTAGGATGTTTTGAGGTTTAAATGAAGACTTAAGTCGCTGTTCTTTATATTAAGTGACCTGAATTATATTTTGCTGAGTGACAGTTAAACACGCAGTTCTCTCGTGATCTCCACAGGCTTCGGCAGAGAGAACGGCCAGGTGACAATCGAGTACTACTCCCAGCTGAAGACTGTTGTGGTGGAAATGGGCAACGTAGAGAGCCTCTTCTAAACCTATCATCAAGTTTACACTGGTGTGCCAGAACTGTGAATGAATCGCTTCACTTCTCCCTTTTTACTCCTGTGCTATGCATCAGATATTGAATGTAGAGCCTGTAGCACTCTCCTTTTTTGCACTGCCTTCGGCATAGATAGTGTAAACTGAAGAAATGGACCAGAATCACTTGTTCCCTACTTTTTTTACCTAACAAGTGACCCCATTTAGTTGTAATTCTAAGGGTTTACTGAAGGACAACCAATAGCCTTAATTAGAAATTCTGTGTACAGAGGTTTGGGGATCAGAATTAGGAGAAAACATCTGTTAAACAGTTATTAGATTTTATACTGTACACTTTACTGAAACACTAATGGACAAGCACTTCCTTTTCTCAAAATAAAATGTTTCAGAGGCAAAGTCTCTCCTCTTTTTTGTAAAATAATGAGCATGGCATATTAGAATAATTGTTGACATTTCATTGGGGGTAACTGACAAATAGATTAGTACTTAGAATTTATAATATTAACATTTTACAGACATTATTTAGCAGCTGACAATCTCCATATTTTACGTAATACTAATGCTAGTATGTGATATGTCGGTGAAATACCACCACGTCCACATTCCACTAATGTGTTTTCTCTTATGCTGTAACTGATGCTTGGTTCTGTTGTAGATCTATTAATACACTATTTATATACACTGTGTTGTTATGACCAGTTCTTATTACTAAACAATGCACTGTTTCCAAGTGTCTGCAATCACTAAATACAAGAATTAATTGTTTTTTTTAAATGCAAAAGTTGTTTATTCTAAAGAAAAAGCATCATTGATGTAACATTTTGAAACATCTGACACTTGCTCATCAAACATGGCTCATCTAAAAATGGAATTACATGACATGAAATTTGAAATGAAGAACGAAACAAGACAGTAAATTGTGAGTTGGACCCTGGGTGGGTAAAGCTGGACAGGGTTCATGTGGAGCCATCTGCTGTTATGAAACTGTCATCACAGTAGAAGGAAACGATTTCACAACACATCCAGTCCCACAAGATTTTGGAGGTATCACTATATACACAAAGCTATTTGTCTATATGGAACAATCCCTCAATCTGGATTGTGGAAAAGGTATTTTTATGGGATATGTGGTTGGCAAAAGGGTCACATGACAGTGATCTTTACAGAGATACTTATTTATGTAATCAGAGAATAATTTAACTGATAAAACAGACATCTGGAAGTATTTATGGCTGAGCTGGAGCAACATGGGATCTGTCTTTTGGCTAAAAATAGGAGAAGACAAGAATAAGGCTCACGAGTTTCCAATTCTCCTCATACTCTGCCTCAATATTTTATAGTAAAATATAAAATATTCAAACAAGAAGTTTATTGATGCTAAAATCTTACATAGATATTATTTTACATTACTTAAAACTGTTTAAAATGGGCTTAACCCAGGATAATCAATGTTGAAAACAACAAAGAAGAGGGCACGTTTGTCCCTGCTCTATGGAACCATGTTACTGCCTTTTTGGAAGGTGGCACTGAAAAACTTCAGAGGGTATCTCAAATACCCTATACCTGAAGCTCAAAAATTACAGTATATAACAGTGAGAACAATACCACTTAAATGTCAAATGAACGTGTTGTGTGACATACAGGTGAATAATTGAATAATTTGACATTTATTAATTTTGCACAGAACTCTACTGAATGGCATCCTGTGTCAAACCACGTGCTTTTATTTTGACAAGGGTGAACCAGAAGTAGTGCTACGTTGTTTGGGTTTCATCCGGCTAGCTTGTAGTTCAACAATGCAGGTAAATATTTTAAAGTATCCCCTAAACTACAGCGTGATACTTAATTAACTACATTATTGATTGGTATATGTATGAATATTTTGTTCTGCGTTTATTTATTTTAGGTTTGATTATTTGTTGAACTCGCGTTATCTAAAGTTAGCTTGCTGAGTTATGTAGCCGGTTAGCCGTTTAGCTAGGATAGCATTTTAACAATAAAGGTTAATGTATATCTAAGTATTTGTTGTTTATAGCATGTTGTAGTCGTTTTTCTGTATCAGACGGAGCTTTCTTGTCTTTCAGCAGCGAGAAGAGAAGCAGTTAGAGGCGTCGGTGGAGTCGCTGATATCTCGGGTGGCTCATGTTAAAAACGCTCTGCACAGTTTCATTTACAAGTTGGAAAATGAATACGAGCGTCTAACATGGTGAGTAAAACTGATGTTTATAAGGGGGCAACAGTTTGCTTCGTCTTATTTATCTTAAAACAAACAGAGAAACAAATGAAACGGAACTTAAATTCTGTTATTCCAGCAAGCTGACATAATGGAAATTTAGTAGGGGAGTTAATTTGCTTTGAATTAAAACAAAAGAAGAAAGAAAAAGAAGGTTTTTGCAGCCCTTCACATATGGTGTACCAGTGGTTTGGATGGCATTCAGATCTGGCTTTACATTTGTCAACAGAGCTTTGTGGTGCTGATTTAAATGTTCAAATAAATTAGTCATGTATTCAAACTGCTATGTGTGTTTTTGTCACTTAGGCCCTCTGTTTTGGACAACTTTGCGCTTCTGTCTGGCCAGCTGAATACTATCAATAAACTGCTCAGGAACGAGAAGACACCATCCTTTCGCAACCAGGTCATAATACCACTGCTTCTGTCTCCGGACCGAGATGAGGACTTGGCAGTGAGTATCAGAGCTGCTGACTGATGTGTTACATTATTTTTTGAAGTGATTTCTCTGACCTCTCCGTTACCTGCTTCTCAGAAACTCACAGAGCAGCGTGTCCCAGTGTTCAGCCACGAGATCGTACCAGACTACTTGCGGACCAAACCTGATCCAGAGGTGGAAGAACAGGAGAAACAGCTGAGTACGGAGGCGGCACGGATTGGCCCTGAGGTGGCACAGGTCAGTTAGTTATCATGTGGATGGGATCAGTGCTGTTTTATATTCAATAATTTTTCATGGGAATTTTGTTCAAACCCCCTTGTTATATTTTCATCAACAGAAACAGATCCAGACGTTGAACAAGCTGTGCTCTAATTTGCTGGAGAAGCTGATGAACCCTCCTCAAGACAGAGAGGCAGATGCTGCAGGTATGTTGCACGTTTGCTGCACAAATTGTTTTTCTTAAATTGATTTGACATAATACAAATGTTAACCTTTGTTTTTTGCAGCATTGCGACAGAACAAACCATCTTTCAACCCTGCTGACACTAATGCATTAGTCTCAGCTGTTGCATTTGGAAAGGGACTTTCCAAATGTCGGCCCCCTGGTCCTGTGGCCCAAGGACACCAAGGACAGGGGCAAATGATGAGCGGGGGTCCTACCTTACAGCAGGTCACTATTGGTGGTGGTTCAGGCCAGCAAGCAGGTATGGGAGGACCTGTGGCTCCACAGCAGCAAGGACAGCCAGGTAGGAGACCTGGAGACCTGGGTTAGTATTTCACCTTGCACACCGTATTTTGGTCGGATTATGCTTTCACACATTCCCATGCACTGACTAATACTGACTTCAAAGGAGGACAGCAGACATGCATGGGGCTTTATTTATACTACAGTATAACAGTATGTACTTTAGATGCATGTTTGGTCTGCTACACACGATCGCATTGGCCTTCATGTGCCCTCAACACTGAAAAACACAGAGCTGCTGTGGATGTTTCTGAAAGGCTGGCTGCTCTTTACAGGAGCTGATTACAGGTTAGGCTGCAGCACTATGTTAATGGGATTGTTCCTGAGGTGTGCCGAACACAGTGGGTGGACATAGCACACGTTTTCTGTAGAATTTGGACTTCCCACTGTGTTTGGGCAATGCCAGTTGAAAGCATGTACAAATCAAAGCACCTCCAAAGTCCAGCAGCATTTACTCAAGTTACAGCTCTTTAAATGAAGGAATTTTAAAGGTGGGGTAAATGGAGAATCTCCTTGTACAGTCTTTCTTCATAACAAGCATTTGTTTTAAGGACCATTTGTTTCCTTTGCACATGGGGGGTTGATGTGTTGCATTGTGGGCAGTCCGCATGGTTACAAATTTTGTTTTCCACACAGACGTCTGCTATGGAGGCCACATTGGCCCTCACCGACTTGGGCAGATGTCACAATTTACATCATGTGGACCCTTGCAGACACACTGACTTTTGAAAAGCAATAATTCACCTCCACATAGTACTGTAACAGCCAAAGCCAGGGACATGGATATACAGTCATGTGAAAAAATTAGGACACCCCATTAAATATTCAGTTCTTTATTAAGAAACATTCACTTTTCAATGTCTAATCTTGTTTTTTATTTATCTCTGGAAAAGAAAGTGATTTAATTGCTGGTAAACAACAAAAATGAGCCTTGTTTTACTCATTAAACAAAAGATATTAACAAAAATGCATATTCTGACTGAGGAAAAAGTTAGGACACCCTACCCCCTAATAGCTAGTGTTACCCCCTTTGGCTTCCTGTAGCCATCTACCAGCCTCTGACATCAGTCTGAGAAAGGTTGTCCCACTCCTCAACGCAGAATTCTTTCAGCTGTGAGATGTTTGAGGGGTTTCTTGCATGTACAGCCCATTTCAAGTCACCCTACAGCATCTCAATGGGATTAAGATCTGGGCTTTGACTCTGCTGTTCCAGGACTCTCCTTTTTTTTGTTTTTATACATGTATTTTTCAGTTTTAATTGTTGCCTCCACTAAGCAGAGGTTACGTTTTTGCCGATGTTTATCTTTATGTTTGTTTGTTTTTTGTTAGGAGAATAACTTCAAAAGTTATGAACGAATTTTAATGAAATTTTCAGAAAATGTTTACAATGGGACAAGGAACAGGTGATTAAATTTTGATGATGTTCTGGATTACCATCCGGATCCAGGAATTTCTTTGTCGAAATTACAATATGGGTGGACCCTCATAGGGGTGAGCTGCTTGGCGGGGGTCTGCACTCTCTGGGTGCTTTTCTAGTTTAGTTATATTACTTCTATTCCTCAGTATTGTTAAAATTGCTATTAAATGTCCATATGTCTAAATATGTTTTAAAAAACACACAGGCTG